>JAHWFP010173584.1:0-10803 GCA_023313725.1 Lithobius niger | reverse complement strand
TATGACACAACCTTAAAACAAATTGACGTTTTCGGTGGAATTAATAAGCGGAAACGGGAAGGGGCAACAACGCATTTTTTAAATTAAAGGAGAGTAGGCGAGTAGGGGAAGGGGGGAGGGAAGAAGGTCGGGGTATTCAGGGGGCAGAGAGGTAGAAAAAAAGAAAGTACATAAATTAAATTATTACTGAGAAAAACCCAGAGTTCAAGGGAAATACGAGGGATGGGGAAAGGAGAGTGCTGAAACTATTTTAAAATAGTTTTGGCTTTTTTTTTTAACGCGTAGAGCTTGGATCGTCTTCAGTTGGTGTCGTGTATTTTGTTTTTCCAAATCTCAGGTTACAGTTCTGCTTCAAAGAGATGTTTTCCCAATATATCACAAGATTGGAAATGAGTTCCAGATCGTCTTGACCTGCGATCCAAGTTTGAAGAGTATACAAAAATAATGCGCAACCCAACCTCTTACAATCCCGTTCCCATGGTAACGGACCAACCACATCGTTGTGACGTCAGTCCATTACCATGGAAACCACCCAACCAAGTTAAAGGAAGCTGCAATATGTATACATTTTAACGGATGTTCAAAAATGATGCATGGAATTCCCTTTTTGCCAGCCGATAACATTACAGACAGACCTTCCGTAACGTGCCTTCCAGTTCAGTCTGCCGTCGATACATATTTTTGTTGGATCGGTGATATTGGTATACTGAGGGGCGGGGGAGGGGGGTGTCGGTGACGATGGGGGATGCTATTTTTGCGATGTAAGAAAAGTTCGCTGAAAAAAGGTTAGGAATATTAAAGCAACTAAACCTCGATCGCCGTTTGCTAAGCTTCACAGTTTTCAGCTTTCAGTTTTCACTAAGGAGTGCGGGAATACATAACCAATTAAATATTGTTGTTGTTGTTTTTGTGTTTAGGGAACACGAACCCAAACTGGGTAATTAAACGTATTATAAATAGTTAAAATAAAAAAAAATTACAGCCTCCATAATCCATATGAGTTCGCGTGTGTTGACAAGGACTTTACCTGCTACTTTTTAACGTTAATTTTGACTTCTGAAGATATAACACCAAATTATTAATTACTTTCCTCCTGTGGTGAAAAACTGCATGACAAGATTGTCGACATTTCTTGCTATTTCCACAATTTGCGTATTCTATTACCAGGTGATCACACTGCGATGGAAAATCTAGCAACTCACAGCGAGAAGTCAAAATTCAACACGCAGCTCATTTCGGGTTTGTCGAATCAAAAACAAGCCATTTGAAAATCTGGCATTCACAAATCAGTGTGCTATTTTGTTCTGCAGTAGTTGTTTTTTTTTTTGTCATCATAAATCGACGATGTCGTGCTTCAGACTTCCTGTCGCAAGCAACAAGTGCAAAATATCCTTCCTCATTGTTGCATGGCTATAGCAAGAATTCATAGGGTTGGTGAGGAGAATTATGACTGAGTACCCTTCTGAAACGTATTAGATTCATTCCTGTTAGTTCCGTCTAAGTTTATAGAGGGCGCTATGAGTTTTATGTGGGAATTTCTGCTCAATTGTCAGCCTAAAATTAAACTAAACTAAACGAACTAGCTTGTATTTAATTATTATTTACTTTAACTTAGTAGTAATTTCGTTTACTTTAGATTGGGGCTGAAAATGAGCAAAAATTACCAGATGGAACGCGGAGCGCCCTCTGAAAACTCGGACGAAACTAATAGGAATGAATGTAACACGTTTCAGTAGGGACTTTACAGAGTTACAAATTCTCCTCTCCAACCCTATACCTTCTTGCTACTAGGTACAGACAACTCGAAGGCCATTATGCTCCATTAAGGCGAGATGCACCCACGGAATTTAGTATTAGCTCAGTAAAACCTACAGAGCGAGAAAGTTATGCATTGCGAGTCGTTGCGTAAACGCACCCGTGAAGGGTAAATAAGGTTTATTACAATTAGCCACATCGCTCGCTCCGTTGGCGTCGTCTCGCTTCTCTCGAGGAGGTTTGCATGAACAAACTATGACGTCATTAACAAACATCTAGAGGGTAAAAAAAATAAAACTTTGACGTTATATTTGCAAGTTTTTTCGCGTATTTGAGGGTCATAATACCAAGTTATAGTGATGAAAATAGGCCTAACCGAAGCGCAATTTAATTATCATTCATTTGCGCCTACTCCCATCTTTGTAGGTGCCTTGGTTCAAGAGGAGTAGATGTACAAACACACACGCACGCACATCATACGTTTTTAATTATGTACATAACAAGCCTTTGTAACTTTCTTAAATACAAAAATAACAATAAAATAAGGCATTTTATACAATAAAGAGAGAAAAATTTGGTATTTACCGATTTTAGTACAATTTCTTGTCATTAGATGCCGTTGTTAGCAAAGTGTGTTGCTGTTTTAACTTGTGTGCGCATATTTTTTATTGTTTTCCTAAAACGAATAAACTGGATCAAAAGAGGCAAAAATATAACATATGAAAAACATATATAATATCTGGCATTAAATTAATGAACATATAGGTAAAAAAAAAACTAAGACAAATGTTAATGAGCATATCTGTACAGAGCTGTGATGTTCAGCTCTGTAGCCCGCACACTGGTCACACATACATTTAAAAGCATATTAAACTGCTGGGTGTCATTACTATGCATAGTAAATACCTATTACGTCAACACCCACTGACACACAAGCCTCATTTATTGAATCATATTCACCTGGTGAAATGAAATGCAGTATACGATTTATTGTGTTTGAAACGTAATACTATTTGCCAAGCAGAGATTGAAGAGTCAGAATTCAAGGCTCTGGCTGCAAAGAATACAATTGAGCATGTATCCAGATTTTCACTTAGATTTTGGAGTTGAATTTTTGTGGTTCCAAGGAAAACAAGGAGACCAGCCGTCAACTTGAAATCTCTAAAACATTGCATCGATTCACCTCATTTCAAACGTAAGTTGTTTGTGTCTATTGAGTATTCCCTTCAGCCGGTAGAATATGTGATAAGTCTTGACTTGAAGGATGCTTTTAGCTTCACGTTCCAATTCTTCTCAAGTCTCAACGTTACCTCCTGTTGTTCTCAATGGACAGGTCTGGAAATTTCGGGTGCTTCTAATTTGGCTCTCGTGGGCCCATGGCTACTCACGAAATTTGAAAAGTGAATACTGTACTGGCGGTTTGCATGAGAAAACTTGGCTGTTGCAAGCGTATTTGGACGATTGGTTGCTGACACATTTGATATTTAGGAACTCCTACTGCACTCGCATGGATAATCCACAGTTACACTGATTGGGCCTTCGCATAAACTACCAAAGTCTAGGCAGATTCTCACCTAGGACTTTGAGTTTCTGGGGATAAACCTTGTTCCGTCAAACTCGACAGAGAGACCTAAACACTAAACACTAAACCTAAACACTAAATGGCATGGTGTCAATTCGAGATCGAATGAATTGCTTGTTTTTCAAGACGAAAGTGTCTGCACACGAATTTTGTGTGGTTCTAGGAACATGAAAGTTGGCGGTTCTTTTCGTGAGAGCACGCAGGTGGCTCATGTTTTCCCTGAGAGGGGAAGTTATAACATCATAATTTGTATTCTTGCTTTTTCTTGAGAAATGGGTCAGTGGTGGTTGGAATAAGAAAGAGCAAGGGAAGCGTTCCATTCCTTCAGTTCACATCTTTGTGATTTGGGATCCACGAGACAGGGTTCAAGTAAATCTGTTGGCGCTAAGGGTTGTAAGATTGACAAAAATGCATTTCCTTCCAGAAGTGTGAGACGGGGTGATGGCTGTTTGATGACAGGGTCGCTTACTTAAACAATTGGGGAAAGACGGGGGTAAGGATCATTCGCTCCGAGGCCCTCATGGCAGTCGTTATAGTTTGGATTTGCGACGAGGCTCAGATTTTTTTTCAGTTTCAGGTCTCCAAGTCACCTGAAGGTGTGGGCAGATGCCTCGTCTCAGAAGGCCCAACCTCAACGACAAAATGGTTATTGAGTCAGCAGGTTTGCCATCGGAAACTTGGTCGTTGGGGAAGCCCTTCCTGGATCTGATGACGGCAAAGCTCAAACCAGAAGTTGCAACACTATGTCTCCTTGTTATTGGACAAGCAGGCTTGGGCAGTAGACACCTTTGCAATGGATTGGAAGGGGATGTGGGCGTACACCTTTCCCCATTCACTTTCCTGCCAAGGGTATTAGCAGAGACTTTCAAGGAGCGAAGATTGTTTAACCTGGTTGGGTTTATTGGCTGGCTTAGCCATTGTTTCCAACATTGTTGTCCCTTCTTGAAGAATTCGTAAGTCACGGTGGCAAACCCTCCCCCCAGACTGTTTCACTGTGACATATCAATCCTGAGACTTCATGCGTGGGTTTTATCGTCAGGAGACTGAAAGTGAGCCAAGGGTATTCTTTGGCCACATCACATTGCCACGGCACAGACTTTGCACCCTGGAAATGTACGAGTTCAAGTGGGTTACACGGATGCATTGATGTCATCAGCACGAAATCATTTTTCGATATCCTTCTATACTACAGATAGCCGAATTTATGTTGGGATTCTTTGAGTTTGACCTATCTCTGTCGGCCATCAAGGGATACCGAGCGGCTTTGGGTTTGACAATCCGTGCCTGTGGGGAAGAGGAGATTGCCAGATAACGAATCTTATTTGCAATCTTACAAATGAGAGAGTTGTTGTTTGCCAAGTGACTCCTTCATGAAGTTTGACTCTAGTTTTGTGAAGTTTCAGTGAGGAGCCGTTTAAACCTTTGCGCTGAGCGACTTTGGAGAGAGTCTCTCTCAAGACCACTCTTAAGTTTGCACTGGTAATAGGTAGTTGCAGGGCTGAGCTTTGTGCCTTGTCCAATGAGGAGAGATTAAAATGCCAGCTGAGTGTTGGACAATGCAGTGCTTATTAATTGGACCCTACCTTTTGGGCCAAAAATCAACCTGGAGTGACATCAGTGTTCCGATTGAGGTGCCTTCCGATAGCAAGAATTGATACGAAGTCATTTTACTATTTGCTATGTCCAATATGGTGCTTCTGAAGATGCTTGAAGTTCACAAAGTACGATCCGATACGAGAAGGTTGGAACGGTCCTGTTCATTCCTTTTAGAACTGAGAATTCTAAGGAGTTGACTCCTAGTCAGATGTCCAAATGAATTCGCTCGGTTATCAGGTATACGCTTATGATGTAACTTACTTCATCTCTATCAAGTAAGAAAGAGCACATGAAATTAGGGCTATGGCAGCAACCTGGATGGGCTTCAGCAGGTTTCCTGTCTCTTAGATAATGGAGGCAGCCTACTGGCACTCTATTCTACCTTCACAGATTTCATTCTTGAGTGCTCAGTCGGTAGGATTTAGGGCAAATATACTTTCCGTCACCTATTCTGAAAAGTATAGTTTTACTTTTAGAACAAGTGTAATAAAAAACTGAAAATTATAAAATTCGTAATCTGTGACCCCGTGAACCCCAGACACAAATTTTCATAGAAGTAGGACTTAAATTAAAAATCTAGCGAATCGATTGCTGCCATACTGGATTCATTGATATTCGTTGATATTATCATCGAATTAGTAATCTATGACTTCAGAAACCTCCAGATACTGATTTTAATCGAAGCATCGAATTGAATTCCTTATGGAGTTGTGATTTTGAATTATCCCCATCTACCACCATTGCTATATGAGCTTGCAATCACGAAATGCGACAGGAGTGGCTTCCCTCATGCCCAACTTTATGTTGCATTGAAACGAGCAAAGTATCAAATCAGACATAGTAAAATCCTAATAATTTCGCTCTTCCATCTTTGACGATATAGAAAGTTAGTATAGCTTCTCACTTTTATCTTTGATGGTATAACAAAACTACAGTAAAGCTTCCATTTTCTATCTCCAATGATGTGTAAAGTTACCTCTTCCTTCTGCGATGATATAGTGAAACCATTGTGGTTTTTTGTCATGTCTTCTTTTCTTGCCGGAGTCAGAGGTTCCATGGATGGTGGAAGTTTAACATTGCCGAATCTCTTTTGGTCGCCGCCTCCTCCCTTTTTTTTTTGGCTTTGCCTCGCTTGCTTTGCAGCTTGGTGTCAGCTCCGGCTGTTTTGCCTCGTGCTCCCCCATTGCGTGTCAGTGGCACTTGCAGTTAACAAAGGCTGCCTTTGAAAATTGACCTATGTAACTCAGGTTGCGAAGAAAAGCTGTTGCATGTACTAATCGCGTAGATCGTGCGAGATGTCGCGTCATAATGCCCTGATCTAGCTTCATGCAGTAAACCAGACAACCGAAGAAACCATGCTTGACGACGCTGGTTATAGTGAGGGTAACTGGGGGACAGGGAGGCTAACATTGCAAAAGAAACGACTATCGGCCAAACGTGATAGAAACAAAGTAATTTCGGTAATTTTAATTAGAAATATTCACTTTTTTGTCCTAATTCCCCTATCTTTAATTCAACCCAGACCAGCCCTGTAGTCAGTGTTTCACTGCTACCCCGAGTATTCAATACTAACTATTCCAACCAAACAATAACCCAAGGATCCGCCATCATTTTGATCGACTCAAGTAAACCTTAATATTGTGGCATTCCAATTTAGGCCCTAAGGTGAGGCTAGAGTCCCCACCCACAAATCAGACTAGCCAGAGCTGAACACCGTTCTAAAATAATTAAAACCCCACTTAAACTGAACCAAGACTTCCTGCCTTATTCCATCAGCTAGGTTTTTAATTTGGATTTACCCCAACCTGTTGCTTGACCCCACACTTCTTCCCTGAGTCAGGTGGGCGAGTTTATTTTGCGTTAGGTGTTATATTATTCTCCAAATAAGTTTCAGTAAAATAGTGATTAAAGCTTCAACGTATCTTAACACCAAGGACGTAAATAAACTCCTGCATTCCGTTTAAAATAATACTGTGTGTTGTAGTTTATTGCTGTGGTGTGAATGAGTGTTGATACGATGACGACTCATTCGGGTGACGATTTGGGGTTTAAAACGCTACCAATTCATGACGAGTTATTTTTGCTCGATCCAACCCGGTTAATTTTCTAAAGCACCCATTGATATGGTAAGGCATTTATTTCTGTATTTTGTATCTTTGAATCTAATTGTTGGAAATTAAAGTGACACAATCACCAATTGAAAGTCGTACGAAAATACTATAACAGCAACTAGCGGCCGTGATACCGTTAACTTTTACAGGTCGCTCCCAGGTGCACGAGGACATAGCAAATTTCACTCAATAACTAGGAAACAGGCTTTGGGGCTATTGTAGGCGAACAGATCTTCATTTCAAACTTATATTTAGTTTTTATTTTAATGACGATACAACATTTGTTAATTCTCCTTAAAAATCTTGGTGCAATACTCACTGGGCTAAGTTGGCCTCTTTGCCTTTTGGTGTGACGTATTGCTGTTCTTTGTTGGCCTTTTTCGTATTTCAGCCTTTTTTTTTTAATATAGGCCTATGCTACGTGTCAAATTTATGTTAACAAGTTTTCGTTTGTTGCATCAATTACTTTCTGTTTAGCTGTTTGTAGCTTCTTTTCACAGTCCACACTAAAGATACGGGTCATCGCTGTCGAGTAAAAATAAAACAGCACGTATAGCCACCGCTGTTTGAGCTGCCCATGGCGATAATTCACACATTGTTTACAGGAACTGCTGTGCAAAATGTAGTCTATATATTAAAATAATAATAATAAGGCATTTAACTGCAAGCCAAACAATCATCAGTACGGTAGTTTTTAACAATAAGCAGACAAATCGAAAGGTTCACAATACTGCCCCAGGTATTAGACTTGACACCGCCACCAACGAAAATGTTAAGTCACACACCTCTATCACACACTGCAACAGGGATCTCTGTTATATAATCTAAAAGAAATAACCATCACAATTGTAGGTTAAAACTGTGTTAGCTTTTAGGCCTAGTTTTAGGTTTTTAGCCAAATTTTTTGCGTTTATACTTAATATTTACCTCCGATTTAATTTCGTAAGTAGCTGGGTTGAGAGTTAGGCCTATTCTTCCATGCAACACGGTTTCGGTTTCGAGATTTCATGTGACAACGAGGAAACTTTAAACTATGTGAGGCAAGCATATTATTGTTTCGTGTTTGGTGTAAATATGTCGTCTGCTCTAAACATACGTTTTATATATACCGCTTCGCCTTGATACGACGATTTCAGGTTTCATGTTCGGGATTCCCATCGCTTAGGTAAGACACCACTTTCGCTGCCATGCTGAACTGAATTTCTCCAACTTTTTCAAGTGAAAGTTATATGTGTCGTTAATGGAATCCTTTTGTTTTTTATGGTTGTGTTTCTGCCTATAGTGGTTAAGTGCAACGAACAAATGTTATGATTTCATTGAGTTCAGTCGAAAAAGGTTATTAGCTAGAAGGAAGCAACCAAAAATTTAATTTTCCTTGTTTTTTAAATTTTACTTGACTACCACCAGCATGGAGTATGCTTCGTCGGAATTCCTTAACTGTTCAGGATTCCAAATTTACAGTAGTGAGTGTTCGAAATAAATTCGAAAATATTGTAATTTCTTCAGTAATAATTGTTCGATTTACGGCTAATTTTGGCTCAGCAATACTTTTGGAGGTGTAAAGCGATGTACCAAATTTTAATCCAATCCGACGTTTCGTTTGGGCTCTACCCAAACTAAAAAAGCGCAACCAACGGACCAACAAACCAACATTTTGCAATTTCGTGTCCGTTATAGGCTACGCTTCTCTCGCTCGCTCCGCCAATTAAGGAGGCTCGTGGCTTGTTTGTTTCGTTGAAAGAAATGGCGTTGTGTATTCCGTCGCTTGATGCAAGCAAGTGCTAGATAGCGCTAGGTGTTGTCGGATCAGTTTCAATCGATGACAGTGCCCTTTAACCGTTGGTATGCATGTGGCATACGGTTTTTCCTGAGAACGCAGCATGAATTTGTAACCTTTTAATGAAGAAAAAAAGAAATTGTTATTGACTAAACCAGGATATGCAGACTAGGATTGCGACTATTTAACTTCCTCGTTTGGCTTGGTGTTGAGGTCGCCAGGTGTTTTGTGTTAACAACATTGTTTGTGCAAGTGTTATAGTATGACCTGAATTTTAAAGGTTTAATTGATTTACATGTTACTTGCCTTACCTGTGGTGATGTTGTGATTTTTTTTTTTGGGTGGGGGAGGGGTTGAAAATGTGCTTCAATTTTTTGCGTGTGGGGTATTAAAGACGGTTTGCCACCAAACAAAAGTTTGGAGCATCTAGCGCCATGGAGCACTGTCTAGCTTATCTAGCGCTTGCTCGTAGCAAGCAAAAGAATGCACAAAAAAATATCTTTTAACACAACAAGCAAGCCACGTGCCTTCTGATTACTGAGTACAAAATTGGTCCTCGTGCACCTGGGAGCAAGCTGTAAAGATTAACGATATTAATGCCACTAGATGGCGCCACGGTTGAATATAAAGAAAATACCCTGGCGCCATCTAGTGGCATTAATCATATCGTTAATCTTTACAGAATGCTCCCAGGTGCACGAGGACGTCCCAAATTTTTACTCACTCATTAAAGAGGCACGTATCTTGTTTGTTGTGTTTAAACGTATTGCTTTGTGTACTCCTTTTCTTGCTGCGCCCTCGCCATTCGGCTATTTTTGCAACTCGCGAAGCAAGAAGCATATTGTCATACATTCTCGTTTGTATTCCCCCCCCCTCCCCCTCGTGTAGTGGTTTACCTACTAATTTTTCTTTCGTCTGGGCTTTATTTGTTTCTTTGTTTTTTCCTGTTGATTCTAAGTTAATTGTTTTCCCCCAATTTTTGTCTAGTTTTGATACCACTTTGTAAGCTGTGTTATGATGTTTAAGAGCAATTGATTTCGGTAATTGAATGGTGTGCTTTCTTTTTTGGATATTTTTTTTTATAAGAAATTGATTCTGGTCATTGTTTTTTTTTTCTGGGTTGACGTGCCCTTATTTCATCTGAAAATGGGTCCGAATGGGAGCGGAAGCAGCATGGGGACAAACTGTCGGACCATCCAGGGTGCGGAGGATTTAGTGAATGCTGCTATTAGCGGGGACGTGGGAGATGTGGACGAAAACTGAAGGAGATGTTGTTGTTCACGTTTTTTTTTTTACGAACATTATGTCAGCAATGCTTTGTGTTAAATACATCACTTTTATTTCCAGGGGCGTTAGCCTATTAATCTATAGCGTAAATTAATCTATAGCTCGTTGTACGCATTTTTCCCTAATGAACGAAGCTTAGGGACTTGCACTCCATTATTCTGCCCCCTCCCCCTCCCCACGAAAAACTTGCGAGAATCTCTCTGAGAATAGACATGAACAGAGCCGTTGATACTTCGTAGTGGAATTGTAGGTGGACATTAGAGGTGTTGGATCAGCGTATCCTCCCCGGGGGTCCTCTCCTTGTGGTCGTCCAATACCCCCCCCCCCCCACCCACCCAAAGTCCAACACGGTGTATATCATTACGGTGATGTAGTGAATTTTTATCCTTACTTTTCATCCTTAGTAATTTTAGCTCCATCGTGTTTCTTCGCTTATTATTAATACTAGCATCCGTGCCCGGGCTTTGTTTTACCCGGGGATTTGTTTCGCCCGTGATTGTTTTCCAGTTTTTGGTAAGTGTGGCCTAAACGTTGGCTGGACAGGCAATTTTTTTACCTCGAATACCCCTTTTCCTCCCTCCTCTATCTGCCGTGTCCTGTCTCCTCCTCGTATCCTCCCCCAAAAAACTTACCTTATAGGTTCAGTTAATGCGTAATCATATGCTTAATGGTAACAGATGCATAGCCATTAAGAA
>JAHWFP010173583.1:51876-62180 GCA_023313725.1 Lithobius niger | reverse complement strand
ACTTCGTAATGAGCGTTGCGTAGCAACGCTCATTACGAAGTCAACAATGGGCGGGGCTACAGAGCGACGCTGGCTTGCTGACGTGTTAGTTCTGATTTAAAAAACGCGATGGCGCCACCGTGCCTTTCATATGCAACGAACCTCGTTATAACGAATCGGACACAATTTTTGAAGTTAAGTTCAGAAATACAATTAGCGTTAGATGGAAAGGTGCCTGTAGTAGGCTTAGTACATTTTTTGGGGGGGTTTGGTTGTTTAGTACAACTTCTTTTAGAACACTAAATTTAATTTAATTTATTTTAAATTTAACAATTTGAAATTTAAACTTTAAAAATGTAACAATGTGTTTATTTAATTATGAATGTTGTCTTGGATTCTTGAATTCTTGTGTCTTAGCATTCTTAGCTTTCTGCTGGTTTTCACACTAAAATTACAAAAATATTAAATGGTTAGATTTTTAGATTGTATATTTATGGATGGGGTAAGGTATGGAGCTTTATTAAAATAAAATCGTACATGTTTATTTCGTGAGTTCGTCTGCTGTACTGGTTTTACGCAGACCAGCGCGCGTTGCTTTTAGCATTATAGATGTAATCCGCTTGACGGACATGGGACGTGTTGTTGTTGTTGGTAATTTTCGACGAAATGTCGTAAATTCCATCACATCATGTTCGTACGGTACAGTTGATGCCACTGGTGGTGTCGACGTTGAAGGGCGTGGCACCATGTATCCACCCCCACCGTCTATGTTCCGTGTTGGAAGAGGAGGCGGTGGTGGTAAAGCTTGAGTGGATAACGGCCGTAATTCAATGTCGTCACGGCCGATTCCATCACCTCTGGGCATGATGCATTCATATACGTTTTCTTGATGTCGGAATGGTCCATGTATCCCCAAGAAAAAAACCACAAGGTAAATGTGTGGAATAAACATTATTACTCCAATCACGATTCTGCACAACCAGTTGAACACGACGGAAGCCATGGTCAAAGTGATACAGCTGTATAACATGCAATTCACGGTTAGTACATGTTTACTTATAAACCCATTCATTTTATTGGTCAAATCAATCTATGTGAATGTTCCCATTTAAACATAAACGATTCTTATTGTTTTGAGAGGCTACACTTCTTCTACGTTACTTTGTTATGTGAACCGTGGTAGTGAAATGTAATGTTATGGCGTGGCAACGCAGCTGCACTGAGAACTAACTTTCCATTACGGTAACACAGCTGCACTAAGAAGTAACTTCTCATTAGTACGGACACAGGATGGCTGTTGTTTAGGTGTATTCAGATAACTATTTTGAGAGCCACTTGAGAATTCATTCTGCCAACTTTAGTTGTGTCCTTGATGAGTTTCATTTGACCTTCACCCCGTCTATACAGTACGTAACTATTTAGCTCACACAAAACCGACTATTTAGCATCCTACAAAACCGCTTGTGACTCATACGTGACACGAATTAATTGGTTCCTGCGTACATCATCAAGACATGTTCAGTCTGTATACAGAATACTTATTTTGAGAGCTATGTTGTGTGAATCATGACAATCGTAGGTTATCATACTGTTTGTGAATGTCAGCTTTAGTTTTTATCCTTGAAAGTTGCTATACGAGCTGCTGAGTTGTAGCACACCGTATATACAGTCGCGACCTGTTGTGTTTGCTTGAGGTGACTTTTACGTGACTAGCTTCTAAATGTGAACGATAGACTGATACAACTCTTTCGGTATCCTTGACCTATGACCCCCCCTCATACGTGACCGGAATACGTAAGTGGAGCCGGAGCTTGTTTTAGTATAACACTTTTTTTACTACTTACAACTTCTTTCAGGTTTTCATCTGGTAGCCAATCAAGTTGTCCTATTTCTAAATTACGATTTCGATCATATTGTTCCTTCTCATGTGATGTCAATGTCAGCTCTTGCACTTTTTTTTCTATTTGGGTATCCTTGTTATTTGTCACTTCTATTTGTGTTATTCTGTCATTTAGCTCTTTTGCTTGTTTTACAGTGTGATTCTCCATTTTGTTTTCAAGTTGTTCTATTCTAGCTTCCATTTCTTTAGTTTTCTGTATCAGTTCATGGTTTTGTTTTTTCATATCGATTTGTTCTTGACAAATAAAGTCTATTGTTTTCACAATTTCATTATATTCTTCTTGTAATTTCTGTACTTTAGTACTGATGTCCATCAATTTGTCAATCTTTTGCACTATTCTAATTATTGCCTGTTGCATGTTTTGTTGAAAGTCGGTTTCTGCTTCTTCCTTTTTCCTTTTTTCTTCTTCCTCTTGCCTCGTCGAGTTTTTCTCTACATTTTCTGATTTTTCGTTTTCTTCATCACTTTCTATATTTTCTTTTTCCGAATGTGTTATTTGTTTTCTGCACTGTGCACATTTCCATTCTTCTTTCTTTTTTTCACTTTTTGCGTTCCAGGTTTTTGCTGCTACTCCTGCACACTTGTAATGAAAATTTCCTGTACATTTACTGCAGGTTACATAGTCATTTTGACTACCTAACTTTTCTTCACAGTCTCTACAACGCATTATATTTTCTTATCTTGGTTTTGATTTCAAAGCACATCTTTCAGTTTCAGTTTCAATTTTTTCAGTTTTAACCCGGATTGAACCTTTTCTGTTTGGTATTTTCGAATGCACAAAAGTTTAGATTTTCGAACACACCTTGATTTTCGTATGTGTGGATTGTGCTCTTCATTCAAATACGTTTTGCCTCAATTTCAGTAAAAAAGACACTTACAGTTTCGTTTTTTTCCGTCTATAGATGCACTGAAAGTTCGGTGGGTAATTTGTTCATTGTGTATGGCAAAATATATTTCATTGTTCGTTTACCATAAGAATTTCTAATGATGGGCATAATTAGCCAGTTATTGTCATTTCTAATACATCTATTTACAGGTATTTTAAGTTCATGATTAAAATTATTCTGGGTTATCACAGTGTAATCCACAAGTTGTCGTATTGTCATTAATTTGAGTTCGTGTTGTAAATCCTTAGCGCATTTCATTATGTTATCATTACAAAACAGCACTTTACAATCTTTATTTAGTCCATTTTTAGGTGTACAACATAACCAGCAGAAGCATATAGTGAGCAGACATATCTAGCAAGTGACAGAATACAAGTATCATAAATAAGTTTCTTATTATGCACATTGAGAATATCTCTAATTTTATAAAGACATGGTATTGACTGTCTGATTTTAGTAATTAGAGTATTTATATGTTCATAAAATTTTCAATTTCTATCAATTACGATACCAAGATATTTAGCATGTGTTACAATTTTTATACTGTAGCAAAGGCATCCATGAGATAGATTAGAGTTTTTGCAAGCTGTCTCATGAAGTTTAATTTCAAAATTTTCCAAGATCATGTGGGATGGCGTAAATGGTAAAAGGCGGGTTTTGTCAGCATTGATATACAGTTCAGTATCTAAAAAATAATCATTAATTACGTTGAAATCCATCTGGAGGTTACGGGTCAAGGTATCTCTAGCAAAATTAATGGAAGGCAAAGAAATATCATCAGCATAAATTACTACGAATAGTTCCATTTAATTTCTTTAAGGTCATTTACGCAAATTAAGATCAAGATAGGTCCTAGGATAGATCCTTGTGGCACTTCATATTCAACACAATTCCATTCACCAAGACAATCGCCGATTTTGGCACAACTAGTTCTGTTTGTAAGGTAGCTCATGATAATATTGAGAAGTTTCCCACGAAATCCATATTTATTAGTTTATCCTTCAGAATATCTTATTTAAGGTATCAAAAGCTTTCTGTAGGTCAATAATAATAGTGCTGGCAAATTTTCCTTTATTTAGAGCTCTGCAGATGTGATTATTAAAGTAAAGAAAAGCATCTGTACTACCTTTACCTTTCTGAAAACCAAGTTGTGTTCAAAAGTTTATATTTAGTAAGAAAGTGTACAATTTTTACAGTAAAAATCTTTTCTACACTTTTATTTATTGCAGGGAGTAAGGCAATAGGTCTATAATTGTTTATTTCAGTATGTTTCCCCTTTTTGAAAAGAGGTCTAAGAATCTGTTTCTTAAGATTGTCTGGTCAAATTTCTGTGTCTAAGATTGCATTGATTAGTTTTTGTATGAATTTAGAAGAATTTTCTTTGGTTTTCACAAAATGCTCCATAAGAAATCCTTCATGTCCCGTAGATTTTTTATGGCAATGTTATTAAGAATTTCTTTATTTTCATAAATTGTTGGGTTCAAAATGGATATCGAGTTCTGTAAATAGTTTGAGGTTTTTAAATTGGTCATTTCTGACTTCCTAGAACTATTTTAAAACAGTTTTTGTTTTTAATATCAGTAATTTGAGATAAACAATTTTTACCAACAGTTACACACTTCTTTATGCTTTCCTTTACAAAAGTTTTTTTTATACGTTCATCGATATTGTTTTTGGTTTTTCTGCCCATCAGCAGGTTAAGTTTACACCAAACTTTGGCACTATCAAGTTTGTTAGTATCCAGGAATTCTTTGTATTACTTATTTTTCGTTGTATTAATGTTTCAGCTAACTTTTTGTTTGCATATTTTAAATTCATTTATCATATCAACGGACAGTTTATCCGTTTTCAAAATTTTTGACCAGAGTTTATTTTTATAATTTATTTCCTCAAGAAGTTTAGGATTCATCCATTCTTTTTAAGCTGTATTTTAGTTGGGTGGATCACTTTTAAGGCTGTATTTTTTTTATAGATTTCTTTAATAATCGTTCAATTTCGTTGTACAATCATTTGGGTTGGTGAAAATGTCAAGGCAGTTCCAATCCAAATTTTCCAGCTGCTTAATTATGGTAATATTGTTAGTTTTAGTATAGAAATTATATTCATGTTTGCTCCCTTCCTTTTCAGTAATTTATAATAATGGAGGGCCGTATAATAATGCTCCGCAACCTTCATTTTTATGACATAACCATTACAAAGTAGTTTGAGTTTGGTATAAATTACATCAAGGCATGATTTGTTGATTATGTACATTTTATGTTTGATATGGGTCGCCGTGTTGATTTGCATTGGAAAGCCATGAGTTGCCTTGAGATTTTCAAACTTCTCAATGTCGTATTTTTTGGAATTATCTTGAGTTTCTTTTAGTAAGTTGAAATTGAGATCACCAATAACGATGTAATTAACAGTGTTGCTATTTTTCGTAGACTTAAGGTGCACCTTCAGTTCACTTAAGAACTTTTGTCTGCTTGAGGGAGGATGGTGTCTATAAATAGCCATAATATTAAAGATCTGTCCCTCCCATCCGGGGTGATTTCAAGTGCCTCATTGTTAGCCAGGATACGTTTTTCGCAGGTTAGTAATGTTAAAATTGTTTAACAAAAATCATTATTCCACCTCCTCTTCTGTTATTTCTGCAGTTAGCGAATTGATAGAAGTTCTCCATGTGCTAACAAGGCAGCTCCTCATCTCTGATATTAATTTTATTAAGTACAAGAAAATTCTAGTTTATTTTGACTATTGTCGATATCAATTAAAAAATTCTTCTCAATGGGTCCTACAACTTCGCATATTTAATTGAATTCCTCTTAAATTTTTTTTTCACTATCCGAAAAAAAGTTTGTGTTTAGCACACCGAAGTTGTCAACTATTTCATTCACAGAGTCGACTTCTTCAATTTTCTTCCTTTTCGGTACTATGTTTCATTGATGGTACTTGTTTTTAACAATTTTTTTTTGTTTTAGGTCTTCTTCGTTATGGATTAAAGTTATGGTTTTTTCTTGCTCGTTCTTCATGATGTGAAGTTTCCCATCCTTGATCAAAATAATTTGTATTCATGTTCATATTATTTTTTGTTTTCCATAGGAGAGATTTATAGAAGGGCGTTAGGTGTTCTTTTACGTATATTTTTTCAGAGTTTCCATTTCCGAAAATGTCGTCGTTGGTGTTTCTTCCTTTTTTTTCCAGTTAGCCACTCATCTCTGTAGTTTATGCTCTTGCATTGTATCACAATAGGCTGCGGTTTATCTTTATTTTTTGAGGGGATTCTGTGCACTTGTTCTATCTGATGGTCGTTATAGCATTGCAGCTGTAAACCGTCCACTATCCGGTGTATTTACTCTTTAATGTTTTCGTTTTTTTCCATTTCGACTCCAAAAATTTCAAGATTTCTGTTTCGGTTAATTGGTCACTTTCATTTTGACTATTTTTAATTTCGTCCACTTTTGACTTTAATGATTGTGTGTCAGATTTATTCTCGCAAAGTTTGTTCACTTTTTTCCCAGTGTTTTCTAGCGTTTCGTCATTTCAGCATTTTCTTTTTTTATTTTGCTATGTTCATTTCTGATGACTTCGTACTGTTTTTCAATAAATTTCATGCCTTTTAGGACTTCGTTGATTTTTATATAAATTCTTTCGAGTGGGTCCTTTTTGTTTCGCTGTTGTTTTCACTTCTGGTTCTGTATTCTTCATTATTTGCAGTTTTTTTATTTATTTAATTCCTCCTTGTGCTCTTCTCCATTTACGGAGCTGAGTCCAATTTTCTTACACTTCTTACAGCTCCATTCCTCTTTTTTTTCTTCCCATGACTTTTATTGTCGTAGCTGTAAGACCCGTACATTTATGGTGATATTTTTCCTTACATATACAGCAGCAGAGGACCGCACCTTCGTTAGGGGTAAAAGAGTTTTTGCATTCATTGCATCGTGACATTTTAGAGTTAAAAATCCGTCGAGATAAACAATAATGATCCATTGGGAAATAATAATAATAATAATATTTTTTTCAAACTGTTACAATTGTAACCCTTGAAACTGCAATGAAACAGTTGTGAGTATTAAAGACTATAATTAAGAAAAGAAAAAGTTTATAATTTTAAATTATACATCCATACATACACCCCTCACGAGTAGGTTGCAACAATAATGCACTTATACATTACGAAAACACCTATTCAATTTATTTTATATATTTCAGTACTATCATGTACATTATATGTTTGTTTGTCATCAAGACATATAAATACATCAATATTATATTAATACATCAATATAAAGTAACATGTTACTTTATATTCGTCAGGTTGGTTTGTTACTTACCTATACCCCCCACCACCCCAACTCGGCGTGTTACTGTATTTAGTTTTTTTTCTCTCCCAACCAATTGCCCACGGTTGCAGTGTATTTTTATTGTATTGATTTGTAAACTATAGTGCGCATTAACTTTGATACATACTCTCCATACTCTCGTAGCATCCAGGTATTGTTGTCATACTAGACAATTTTATATTAGTGAAATTGAATCCTAACGTTTGTTGTAAGCACTGGAATCACAGTGTATGTTGTTGTGCTAAAAAAGGGAATATGTATATATATATATATCTATATGTATATATATGTATATATATATATCTTTTTAATTCTACTAAATTATTTATTGTATCATGTCATTTGTTGTGCATTATGTCATTGCAACTGTACAGTCATATAATGCCGTCAAGGCGTCTTGATTTATTAAATAAAGTTAAAGTTTAAGACGACAGAAGGCTTTTATACTTTTCTTTAACTGCCCTTTATACAACATTTTAGTAGCACTTCCATTAAAAATATTAGGTATGAAATATTCTCGTGTTCTTTTCCAAACAGGTAGTTTATAAATATATTTTACAGTTCTTCTCCAATTTACATGTACTGAACCCAAAATCTATAATCAAGGTAAAACTTTGTTAGTAAAACGAAATTTTTTATTTGCTTTATGTTCATAAATTTATTTAGTTAAGATTTGTTTCGTTTTTTTCTCCAAATAAAATTTTAATCAATTTATTTTGGATTGTTTGGAGTCTCTTAAGTGAATTTTCAGAAGCATGTTTGTAGATCTCTATCCATATCTTAATACATCTAAGACCCATACATTAATTATAATTGTCATTTGTTTCATTTGTTTATTATTTAGTAAATTTCTTAATCTACGAATCTTTGGACATATTTTTCTTAGCTAATTTTTTGTTCCTGGTATCTGAGTCTTGAATAACCAATTTTCATCAATTTCTATTCCTAAACGTTTCATTGTTTTTTGTTGTATGTATGCAGTTTTTATAATTTAGGATTTCATAGTCTTCAGTATATTTAATTTTTTGGTATTAATTTTTAGGACTGTAACGTCCATTTATACCATCTTTCATTGCTTATAAACAAATCATTGTCAGTATAATAATAATAATTTATTATGTTAAAATCGTGTTGTTATTGATAGCTACCAGAGCTACCATCAGCAAATATAAAATCAGTTGTATGCATAGTGTCAACAATGTCATTGGTATAAATTAAATTCAAGGTGGCCCATGTGCAGAACCCTTTGGTACCCCACAATTGCTTACAATTGGGTAACTACTAAAATCTTTCACTTATACAATTGTTTTTCTGTTGTGTAAGTAGCACTTTATTATATTACATATTTTTTCTCTTAGATCCAAATTATAGTATTTCTATAATAAAATTTATTTGTCAAACTATCAAAAGCTTTCTTTAAATCAATTAAGACAATACCAATATTTCTTCCTTTATTTAGCCCTGATCTTATTAAGTCATTTATTTCTAAAAACAAGCCATTCTTTCCCATATTTTTTCAATATTCAAATTGTGATGATGTTAGATTTTTGTATTTTTCAAAATACTTTCATATTTTGTTTGCGAACAAATTTTCTATAATTTTATCACTGATGACAATAAAGCAATTAGAGTGAAATTACTTAAATCTTGTTTAATTCCCATTTTATGTATTGGTTTTATGATTTGAATTTTTAACTCTTCTAGGCAGACTTCCTGTGTAATCATTTTATTCATGAGCTCACATATCGATTTTACAGTATTATCTTTAGTTTTTTATATGGTCAGTTTTTATTTTCTCAAATTCCGTTGCATTTGTATTGTTTAATTCTGTTAAAATATTTATTATTTCCTTCTCTATTACTTCTTCTGAATACATTGTTTATTTTGTGCATTTTTCGTGTTCAATCCTCATGTTTTTATTTCCTTTGAGTAATCACTTTTTTATGTGTTTCATGTTAGTCTATATTTATCATTCTTAATAATAATAACAAAAAATAATAATCATTATTACAATTACAATACCGAGATGCATCGTAATCCTCGAAACTATCATTAATAGTTTGTATGAGTTTCAATTACTATCTTTTTCAAAGTAACATACATACATATTCAACACTTCGCCATTAGTGATAAATGATAGAAATATTTCCATTAAACACCACTATATATTAAACAAAAACAATCTTATTGACTTTTAAATATACATTATTTATCTGAAATACCCAAATACAAAACAATGGAGAGGGGGAGAATAAACGATATAATAATAATAGAATCATTTTTTGCAATATTTCATTATTAACCTTTCAATCAATAGTTTTTTTTAGTTATTTTATACTCTGATAGTTCATCAAATTTCTATCTAATTTATTGAAAATGTGTGGCATGTACCACTGTTTGTTTCTTTTACCGTAATTGTTATTATTCTTGGTGTTGTAAAAATTTGCTTATTTTTTCGTAAATATCTGGAGTTATGCATGTTATGTTGTTTGTAAGCATTAGAATAACAGTTCTTTGTAATTACTGTGTAGTTTCTCAATTCTATTTTTTAAAATTCCGTTTTCTTTGTATATACACTAGTAGACTTTTTTAAATTTCATTTCCAAATAATATTTTGACTATTTTATTTTGCAATTTTTGTACTCTTTCTATTAGATAATCCGCTGAGAACCCTTAAAGTTTAAGTCCATGCCTCAGTACACTCCCTACCCACGCATCATTCACATTTTTTTTTACTTTTTAGGCTAAAATACTTCTTAATAGATATAATTTGGGTAAAATTTGTCCTAATTTTGTTATACACGTAATATATGAGGTTTAAAATTCTAGTTTGTATCTATGTTGACCCCTAGATATTTTGCATCTTTTTTCTTTTCCAATTTTTAACAGCTGTTATTGCATCCATTAGTTATGTATTATTACTTAAGTTTTTACAGTTCCCATAATGTTTAATAATATATATTTCTTTGAATTTATCTATGAATGGCACATTTATGTCTATTTGGACTGTTTTTTTTTTGCTAATGAATAATTCATTTGTTATGAACCTGTCATTTAATTGATTAAAATCATCCTGTAAATTGTTCATCATTTCTGAATAGTTATTGTTTATTGAGATTAGAATTGTATAATAATAATAATAATAATAATAATAATAATAATAATAATAATAATTTTATTGCTCACTTGACTCGAAGTTGTTGTCAACTTGTA
>JAHWFP010173583.1:32213-51776 GCA_023313725.1 Lithobius niger | reverse complement strand
AATAATAATTTTTTTAATAATTTTTTATTACAAATTACAAGTTGATTATACAATACAAATTGATACAGCCTCTAAAATAATAACAATCAACAAATTAATAGTCAAGTCACGAATGCTTTATTTCAGCATTGTGCTGTCCATACAAAATACATAATATTTACCACCTTAGATATGCCCTAATTTAGAGTATTATTCATTATGATTTTAAATATATTTGCTAAATAATATGCTGAGTTTTTTCCCATATTCATTTCTAACTTTAGGCAACATGTATTTTCTATTTTTACCCCTAAGTCCCGTCTTCGTTGGTTTTAGTACATTTTTAAGGAAATTTTGTTTGAAAAAGGACTTTTTAATTATTATTGGTTTCATTAAATGTTCAATATTTAAAATTCCATTATTTGTTCTGATTTCAGAAGTTGCTAATTTTGTTTAATTATTTTTGAAAAGTAATTTTATCAACTTATTTTTTATGCTCTGTAATCTTGTTAACATATTATTAGTGTTTCTATATATTTCAATACCATAACGTAAGTGTGCTTCAATCGATGCATGATAAATTGTTTTCAGATTTTTTTTAGTTACTATCTCCTTGATAGTGTACAATTTAGGCAGCTTTCCTCTGCTTAAATAAATATAATAATAAAAATAATAGTAATAATATATAATAATAATAATAATTCAATTACAGCCTATAAAAATCATATCAATCAACAACAAAAAATGATTAATAGTCAAGTCACGAATGCTTTATTTCAGCATTGTTTGTGCTTGCCTATACAAAATACACAATATTTATCACCTTTAGATATGCCCTAATTTTGATTATTATTCGTTACGATTGTTTGAATAAGTTCATTAAGCAATATTTTCAATGTATATTCAATACAACAATTTGTAAGCATAATTCTTTATACGTCTTTCAATTCATATGTTAATGGGTTCTTTATGATTCTGTTTAGTTCACTATATGTCGTACAGTTTATCAAACCAGTTGGTAGTTTATTAAATATATTTGCTAAATAATATGCTGAGTTTTTTTTCCCATATTCATTTCTAATTTTAGGTAATATGTATTTTCTTTTTTTACCTCTAAGTTCCGTCTTCGTTGGCTTTAGTATATTTTTAAGGAAATTTTGTTTAAAATAGTACTTTTTAATTATTATTGATTTCATTAAATTTTCAATATTTAAAATTCCATTATTTGTTCTGATTTCTGAAGTTGCTAATTTTGTTTCATTATTTTTGAACAGTATTTTTATCACCTTATTTTGTATGCTTTGTAATCTTTTCAATAATAATAATAATAATAATAATAATAATAATAATAATAATAATGCTTTAATGCTTAACAGTGAACAAGGTGTACACGTCACAAAATCCACAGCATTTGCGTGTGCAAGCGCATTAATAGTTTAAAAAATAATTAACTATTTAAAAAGTATGTGTTATTATACAATTGGTAATAATTATTTTACAGCTATAGAATTTGAATTGTTTTGGAATACACATTAGCACAAACTATCAACGTACATAGGTATAAAATTTACGTAGTTTAAAATTTACTGATATCATACATGATATGGGCATGTGAAAATTATAAAAAAAACTTAAGTTTTGAGTTGTGAATTATTTCTTAATAGTTTTTTATAATAATAATTAATTTATTACCATTAATTAGCACGAAACTAGATGTTTGTATTTGCTCTCCGATAGACAATAATACAGAAATACATATTTACAAAATGGAATTACTATAAATAAAACCAAATTAAGTGAAAATGTACCAATAATTCAAATACATAGAAAAGGAAAATCTATTAACAGTGCGCAAGAGACAAGGTCTCCCTAAAAGATTTATTATTTCAAGTCAACCTAAAAAAATAAATACAATAAAAATTATCACCATAAATAAAAATTAATTATAAAAGCGATCATCATAGCAATGACAGTAATTAAAACCAAGAGCCGATGAAAAGTTCCGCTACACCTCACATAAAAGGCTATAATTAAAAATTCAATACAAGTAGCCAGTTTTTAATTTACCGTCGCATAATTGTGGAACTACTAAATCCTCTTAGTGAAGCAGGAATTTGATTAAAAATAACACGTATAATATATTCAATAGGTCTTTTTCCATAAGAATTTCGCCATGATGGTACTTTCAACCATTCACAAGTACTTCTGGTGGTTCTGGTGGTTGAAATATTGATTAGTAATAACTTGATATACCGCATTCTTAATGTGTTAATGTTAAGAACATGGTTTTGCATGTATAATTCGTCCAAGGTTTTTTTTACCAAAGAGTACTTTAATTGTTTTGTTTTGGATTTTTTTGTGTACGGTTTAGATGACTATCAGTAGTTGTTGCATAAATTTCACATCCATACCTTACTTGTGAGTCGATCCAAGCATTATAAAGATTTAGTTTTGTTTTCCTACCTAACAACTTTTTTTATTTTGTAGAGGGCAGGTACACTTCGACGAATTTTAAGGATAAGATTTTCTATATGATTTACAAATTTCCATTGTTTATCAATGGTTAGACCTAAGTACTTTGCAGTTTAGACTTGAGGTAATTGTTTAATAGTCTTTGTAGCAACATAAAAATATGTTTTGTCTTAGCATTCATGTATTACGTAGCTATTGGAAGGTAACATGTTTTGTCAATGCTGACGTGTAAGTCATTGTCAGTCAGCCAGTTACAAAGCTTGTTAAAGTCAAATTGTAGTTTTTCATGCATGTCCCCATAATTTAGATGGATAGAAATTAGTATTATATCATTTGCATACAAGGTTACATGCGTGTTCCACTGTAGGTCACCAATATCATTCATATAAATCAAAAATAAAAGAGGCCCTAGTATGGATCCTTGAGGTACACCAAATTTAACATTGTGCCACTCACTAATTGTGCTGTCAATTTTAACGCAGAACTGTCTATTGGTTAAGTAACTTTTTAGAATATTAAGTATTCCCTCTAAGGCCAAGTTTTGTCATTTTTGTGAATAGTTTGTCATTTTCAAGACTGTCAAACGCCTTTTGTAAATCCACTAGTATAGCACCAACATATTTTCCTTCATGAAGGGCTCTAGTTACAATATTGCTAATATTCCGTAATTCCTCCACAGTGCCTTTCTTTTCCTGATACCCGAATTGATTTCTATAAATTAACTGATATCGTGTTAAAAACTATCAATTCTAAGTGCGAAACATTTTTCAATTATTTTGTTAATAGCTGGTAGCAAAGAGATTGGCCTGTAATTATTGTGGTCATTTTTATACCTTTTTATAAATTGGTCTGATTATTTGTTTTTTCAAGCTTTCCGTCCAAATTTCTTTTTCTATCATAACAGAAATAAGTTTAACAATGAATTTGCAAGAATTAGCTTTAGATTTTATTAAATGTTCCATGAAAATGCCATCGTGACCAGTTGATTTCTTAACAAGACTATTACTTAAGAGACAAGAAATTTTGTATGCTGTTGGATCGGTAATGCACATGGTTTTACTAAAATTTTTGATACTAGTAATTTTTTTGTGCATCCTGCGTGTCAATTTTTTATGCAAGTTTTTTTATTTTCGGCACTTGGTCATTAAAATTTTTTGCAAAGTCATTACACACGACTTCAGTTGGTTCATCAAAGTTTTTGCGTATTAGTTCATCGACAGTTACATTTTTTTTTGCATTTAAAAAAAATGTAACTGTCGATGAACTAATACTCAAAACTAATCGATTAATAGTATTAATTTTACTCCTCATTTTTGCCAAATCCTTACTATTTTTATCAAAGAAATTTTCATAGAATTTTTGTCTGGTATCAGTTATTTTCTTTTTTACTTCTTAGGTATGAACTTTGTACTGTTCATTCAGTTCGATGGAAGGTTTATCTAATTTGCTAATTCTTGACCAGATAGCATTATTCCTATTTATTTGTTCTAGAAGGTTTTTATTCATCCATTCTTGTTTGTATGTTTTACTAGCTGGTTTTTGTGTGCAGGAAATTGTATTCTTCTTATATATATTAATAATTTCTGCTTCAATTTTACTGTACATAGTTTCAGAGTCTTCATACGAGTCTAAAATATTCCAGTCGTAATTGTTAAGTAGGTGAATATTATTACTTTTTGTTTCATTCCACATTTCCAAAATGGTGAAATAATGATCAGCTGGTTTGATTTTCACAACATATCCTTTGCTACAATATTTATTAAGTCAACAAAAAACGGGTCTAGACCAGTTTTAGTTAATTTTCCCATACGAAATTCTTCTCTAGTTTCCGTGTTGATCATTAAAACAAAACCAACTGAGGCCAGCATATTTTCTGTAAATAGCAATAATGATAAAAATCTCTGTAGTTACACTAACAGACAAATCAATAACTTCATTTACATCGATATTTAAAAATGTAGCTTTTACAGCTTTAAGTTTTTCTGTATTAAAAAAGACCATAACACCACCACCCCTGCCAACGTTTCTACAGTTGCAAAATTGTTTGTACTGTGATATGTCATAATTGTTTGATTCATCAGGTTTAATGGTAATTTCTGTTGATAAAGTTGATAAACCAAATTTTTATTTCTTTTTTAATAGTTCTGCAAGTGTTCAAATTTCACAACTGAGGTGGTAGCTTATTTAATTGAAATGGTTCTGATATTCTAGACCTCTCCTACCATACGAGTTTCTTGTTCGAGGTTCCCTTAACCATTTACTATTTGCCCGTACACACATCAACCTACATTTATTTTGAATTCATTGGAAAAGTAATATTGTGTTAGGAAACTGAAAATCGTTGTTTGGTCCACGTTAAGTATTCCCCCTCGTTATATATATCCTGTTTATGTTTTAGTTTATCATTCTTAAATAAAATTTTAATTGCTTTATTATGAAGTTTTTGTATTTGTAAAATTAACCATGCAATGTGGTAACAAGATAGTAGTTGGGTATCAGGTGTGTGAATTGATCAAAGCCTAAAAAATAGCCTTTTTATGTTGGAAGCCTAACAAATTTCTGATTTTATAAAGATTTGAAGTTGCTTCTAAGTTTTCCATCAAGCAATTCAACAAGGTTGTAAAATTTCCAGTTATTATTTAGGTCAGCTCTCAAGTACCTTGTAGGCAACACATTTTTTACAATTTTACAACTACAGTTGTACTAATTTGGCAGCTATTGGCATATGTAGAAATACAGCCCTTATCAGTTTTTATATGGGATATAGTGATTTGTAAGAAGCTTGTTTTTTCAATATTGATGTATAACTCGTTAATCAACAGATAATTACAAAGCAAATCATATCCTCCTGTATGTGCGTCATCATAATACTGTAAATGCAGTGTTTATAGAAAAAAAGAATAATCATCTGCGTAAAGTGTAAGATAAGTATTCAAAGTTAATATTCAAAATATCATTGTTATAAACTATGAACAGAAGAGGGCCAAGAATTTAATCTTGAGGAACACCAATTATGCCTCCTTACATTCATTATTTACATTGTCAATTTATACTATTAGTATATTGGCATTTATATAAAATATTTTTCCTTTTACTTTACTACTTATCTGTACAGTTTATCCATCAGAATATCTTTATCAAAGGCAGCAATAATGTTTTCCTTAGGTCAATCAATATTGCACCAAGAAATTTACCATCATATAGTGTAGTAGTAACTTTATTATTAACTTCAGTTAGAGCATCTACTGTGCTCAAGCCTTTTTAAAGCCAAATTGATTTTTCTTAAGATACTGTATCTGAAGAAAACTCTCTCCATTTTCATTGCAAACATTTTTTTCAAAAGTTTTTTAAAACTGTAAGCAATGAAATGGGTCTGTAGTTGTCTAAATTTAGTTTATCACCTATTTAAAATCGGGCCTTAAAATGTGTTTTTAATCTATGAGTCCAAAAATTTCAGTTTCAATAATACTGTTTATTAGATATGTCGTAAATTTACTAGCGTTTTGTTTTGTTTTTATAAATTCTTCAGTTAGGAACCCGTCATGTCAACTGGATTATTAATAACAATGAAGATAATAATAACTATATCATCAACAGGTTACCCTGTCGACAAAATGGGGCGAATCGAAGGAACCAGCCGACAAACTAACAAACACCAAACCAACAAACCACCACACAAACCAACCAACAAACAAACAAACAAGTGAACGGACGAACAATACACTGGCCATTGTGCATTGGAGACTGCATTGTGGCTCATCTTTTCAGTTGCTTTGCCCATCTTCTTTGTTTGTCTATTTGCTTTTGTAGCACTGGATGGTGTTGTTTTTCAACAACAGGTCCGATTTATTTTTTTAACAAACCACGATGGGGCATACCGATATCAACGTTCAAAATCATGCTTTAATTGTTGTAATCATTAATGGGTGATACATAAATTAAAACCAACCAAGAAAAAACAAACAAACAAACAAACAAATCAAGAAATCATCACTTCCACTGTCGACATAATGGAGCAGGATCCACTTTCCTTGCTGTTTAGCGGGGTTTCCTGCTTCCCTTTTTTAAACATTTATTTACAAATTCAGAATGCTCAAACATTTCGTGAAATTATGATGTGACGTAGTTGGAAACCAAATAAAACTAAAAATTAGACCCCAAGTTACCTAAAAGGTTTGCCCTTTGAAAGTAGTTATATCATTTAATCAAGGAAGAGCTGCTAAGGTAGCTAGCTACTTAGCTAGACACAAAATTATTAAAATCAAATTGGTTCAAAATAATATTGCATAAGCTAAAATCATTTTAAAACACAAATCCCTGGGTAAAATTAACATTTTGTCTTGTAATTTCTAAATAATGAGAGACAGCTGCTTGCAGTTAAGAACATTGGAAAGCTGGTGAAAAACCTTCAAAATGGTGCATTCAAACGTAAAAATTGGTCGACGAGAAGCAAATTATCTTCAATATGATCTTTTTGGTTGCCTCCTTGGACATAAAAAATAACATTGACTTTCTTTTGAAATAACTACATAGGTACTACATACACTCTTATAACTTGCTTGATCGTTTTTATGTGGAAGGTCTGTCAGTATCATAAGTGTTGCAGCAAGAAATCTCCTCGAGTGCAGCGACTAGCAAAGCGAGCGATTTCCACGTAAAATAAACCTTTTTAATGTGTGTTCTGCTTTGCCCTATCAATCTTTCGTTTCTCACCTTCGGAGGGGGTTACTTCTGGAGGAGAAGACGTATAAACGTACAACGATTGTTGATCAAATTTATTTCGTGGAAGTCTCTAACTTTTCGGGAACATCCATCAACAATGGTTAGGTGGCAATAGACCAACAAGGAACAAGTCAGTTAATAACTGATTGTTCTCACTTTGTTTTCGGGCCAGCCATTGTTAACACGTGCAATGCACTTTTAATTTTAAATTAATTCAGCAATTTATTATCATTCATTTGGTCCTACTCCCATCTTTTTAAGTGCCTTGGTTCCAGATGAGTAGTGGTACAGACACGCACGCACGCACATGATACGTCTTTAACGACGTAGATGATTAATTATTAATGGTTTATGATTTTGAGTGGGTTGCATTGGTGGTCACGTCTGATGTCAATTTGCGAAATTTTATTTACTATGTTGCTGTTTCTTAACTTTCTATAATTATTCGTTTGTATTAAAACAGGTTGGTTTAGAATTATTTTAAAATTCATGTTTGGTTTGTGGTGGTTTGCTAACTATTTTTTTAGAGCCTAATTTTTCATGCTCAACTCCTAATTTTAATAGTTGTTAATTGTGTTGGGTTCAAGTTTTTTGTTTTCCAATTAGAAGTTTTTGTACGTTCGAATTATTTTAAAATTACTGTTTGTTTGTGGTGGTATTCTGCCGATTTTTATAGCCTGATTTACATTCAAACCGTGGCGTCCTCTTGACGTTCTGCGGGTGATTCTCCAAGTGAGGGATCATCAGGAAGTGAAGTGATGAAAAAATCTGTACTGAGCAGGACGTAAAGAACAATATTCTTCAAATGAGTAAAACAAGAACACCCATATAAAGTGTATACTAACACAAATTACACGTAATGTGTGGTTCTTGGTGGTTACATTGATTCAGTTACGTTTCTGAGGAAGTGTTTGTGCTGATTGACTGAGCGAAGCGAAAGAAAATCAGCGTTTGTCATGAGAAACAGGGCTTTTCTGATAAATTGCTTGATCTTTTTGCTTGGCTCCTTGGACGTAAAAAAATTATATTGACCTTGTCTCGAGATACCCGATATCGTATACTACACTCTTTTATAATTTGCTTGATCGTTTTTTTATGTGGAAAGTCTGTCTGTATCATAAGTGTTTATTGAGCGAGCAAAGTGAGCGATTTCCACGTAAACTCAACCTTTTCATTGTGTGTCTCGGTTTGCTGTCTCTCAATCTTTTATCTCTCACCTTCATAGGGAATTACCTCTGGAGGAGAAGACGTATAAATGTGCAAACAAACAAATCGTATGATTTGAAGGAATAAGATAACATACAGACGTGCTTAGGAATGTGATGGACGAACTGTGAGCAATAATTACAATCAGCACTTGATTTTTGTGATGCTCTTGGAATCAAACCCCAGCAAAAATGAATCATGGTTTAAGCTTGATAATTTGGTATTACCATGGTAGCACCTACTGTAAGTACCTAAGCTTGGGTCAGTGTTTTCATGGTTCACCCTGAATAATTTTTTGTAAACCATGGTAACCATGGTTTAACTAACCCAAAGTTTTTTCAAACATGGTTCATCCTCAGTCCAGCCTTGATTGAAAGTATGGTTACACTAAAGGACGTTATTCAGCATAATATTACTATGGTATTATCAACGTTCAAGAACTTTAAATTCATCACGATCCAGATAGAAAGGATACTGCACCTTGGTTTCTGAACCTTGATTAATCCATGGTAAGTAACCGTAATTAGATTATGGATACATCTACATAAAACCAATATTAATTCATGATTATTATATACACGTAAACTGTAGTTTCCCTCCGTTAATACAGTTATTTAATTTAAATATAAATAAGGTTTACCTATGAAGGAAAAACACCCCAACCACAGTATCCATGATTTCTGCACCATGGTTAAATCATGGTTCATTACCATAATTACACTAGAGTTTAACCATCAAAAAAACAAAATTAAATGAGGCAACAAAACAAGAACCATGATATACCGTGGTAGGTCTACCAACATTGTAATCGACGTTACACCACAATTAGTAACATGGTTAGGTTAGGTTTAGGTTAGTTTAACCACGGTGCAAAATAACCCAACCTTGGTATCCATGGTTTCTGTACCTTGATTTCATCATGGTTAACTACTATTATTATACTGCTGTTTTACCATTGAAAAATCAAGATTAAATGAAGTTTCGAAATATAAACCCTTAATACATCCTTGGTTGTATACCTTCATAAAACGTGTATTATCCCACCCTTGATAACATGCATTAACCAAAACATAAATACAATTTAACCATGGTGCAAAACAACTCGACCATGGTATCTCCACCTTGATTAAATCACGGTTAAGTACCATAATTATGCAAGTATTTAACCATTGTAAAACCAAGATTAAACGTGGTGCCAAAATATGAAACTTATATATCCTGGATTAGTTCATCCTCATAAAACCGCAATTACCATGAGTCCATGATAAGTTCCGTAGGAACGATGAGTAACACACTTCTATTAGGGTGGTGTCCTAGCGTTTGACTGAGAACAGAGACTCGCCTCGACCACCCTTGGAACTAAACAACGAAAACTTTCAATTTCAAAAATTAGATGGCGACAGTAATATGTGCTTTTTAAAACTTCAGTATCATTTACAGCTTGTTGGTGGGCTCTCAATGTTATTCATAAATTCTTTGGAATTCTCAGACGAATAAAATTTATTAAGCTATATTCTAAACTATTTTCGATATTATTTTTAACCAATCACGAAGCAGTTTGGTTACAAAGAACGCCATGACATGTGTTATGTAATGTGCCACTCGTACTCCAACTAAAAAAGTGAAATCTTCCAAGCCAACTGCCAGAAAGGGACAGATGAGGAAATTCAACTTTATAAACAACAAGAAAATAGTTTGATAATATATCAAAAAAATTTTTCCTCACTTAGTGCAATTATTTTGTTGGTGGTCTGTGTTCATACTGGAGATAAACCCTAAACAGTAAAATTTGTGGTAAGGCATATCTACGATTATCTGTTGTACATTTTTAGTCGAAAGACAGGAAGCTGATTAAATCTAAAGTGTGACACGTCGTATTGTGATTTGTGAGATTTTGCTGCATTTTCTACATTCTACGACAAAACAGAGAGAAACTGTTTAAATGTGGAAACCGTAGTAAAGCCTTTTAACTGAAGCTCATGTTTAGTTGCGTTTGGGGGCGAGAAGTGTCTTAATGTTTGTGACGAGAAGCCTATTAAAAACATAGTATAGGGTACTGAAATTTCTGGTGAATGAGGCTTGTTGCAATGTAAATGAATTTTTTCTACTGATTGTTCCTTAAATCAAGTTTGTAGTACGCAATTATCTTATTTAACATTAATATCAGACAATGTATACTCGTATACAAAACGGTGTGAAAACCGGTGTATGCAACCGTAGTGGTGCCGCTTTTCATACATAATTTAAAAAAATAGACAACTTTTAAATGCCAGATATTTTTATTAATATCCGTTTTCGAAGTAAGAAATATTACAATGCATAGTCAACGTTTTTTTAATGAGACACTAAGTGAAAATTAAAAAAGCTACAATTTCGTTGTAAAAGTGTGTAGCAATGTAGTCGAATGGATAATGGTGTAAAACCCTTGAAGTGTGAATTGTATGCTGCAGCATTTTTATTGAGAAGCCGTTTATTATCTACGGTCGAATTCTACTCTAGCTGATTTTGTAAGGTGTATGCTACTTCAAATACTAAGCTTCAGCAGGTCCCCTTTTCGGCAAAACAATGAACCATATTAAAAAAAATTTATAAATTTATAAATTTATAAAAAAAAATCCTGTAACTTTTCGTGTTTTTTTTCTTCTATTTATGCTATAGGTTAATTGCTAGAAAATTCTTATTCATCGCTTATACATGACACAGTGCAAGAGTGCATTTTTAGGGTACTTCTACTCCGAAGCAGAGGGGGGGGGGGGGCGAAGGAAGGCTCCCGCTTCAAAATCCTTTACACATTCATATATCTATCAATTTTGGCGTCACTGATTATTAGTTCTAAAACTGTTTAAAATATGAGTAATCGAAACTTGTCAGCCTAAAAAGTGTTCGGTAATGAGAAAGCGCCTCCGTTACTTTGTCCAGTGGCACAGACAAGAAACATTGTGGAGGGGAATGAATAAAGCCAGCTCGGGGTTTGGGGGAATGCTTCCCTAGAGCATTCCGAAGAATTGAAGCAATTTATGGTACATCACTGCCGAATCCTGCTTCTTTAGAGTACCTATTTATTTTACGTATTCTGGCAGAATTTCTGTAGCATTATGACACAAAGGCGGAAGAAGTATCATTTATGTTACACGAATCCTGTAAAATACTTAGTGCGTGACAGTGTATCTGCTTATAAATGAAGCTTGTTACAGTGTAGATGGATTCGTTCTGGCAATCAATCATTAGAATTAAAATTGTAGTACCAATTTTGTGTTTAACGAATGTGAGACAATACATATTCCAGTACGCAGTAGTGGGAAAACCTTAAAATGCAAATTTTCTGATGCCACATTCTAACATATTTCAAAGAAGTCTCTTTTATACGTTATTTTTTTTATAAACAACCAATTGTGAAACACATAATAATGATGTTTCATGGCATACGTTACTTTGATGAGACACTTAAGAGCTTATTAACAAAGCTACACTTTCGTTGAACTTTTTGAAGTATCGTAAATTGAATCCGTAATGGTGTGAAGCCCTGGAAGTGTTAATTGTGTGATGCTGCAATTTTACTTCTACAGTACCTAATATCATTGGGTTATTTTGCCTGTCGAGCAATGATGTAAATAACGAGGGGTGGATGCGGGCAGGTCAAGCGCCCCTCCCCCTCAAAAAAGAAGCCAAGGCGTAATTTTTTTTCGATATTGACCTTTAAACGTTTTATTTTGTTTGAAAGCCATAATATACAGTATGCAAATGACGAAAATAGTCATTCAATAAAAATGAAGCGGTTGTGCGTTTCCTAGCAAGGGAGCATAAAGGGGCCGTTAAATTTGCTCCTCCTCCAGAAAAAAAAATTATTTACCCCATTTCTCTCGAGGTCAGGTGCAGCAGGATATTGTGTAGCCGACAGAAATCAGGGAATTTGCCGAATGCGATACGCGAGTCCTTCCCCCTACCTCCCCCCCCCCCAGAAGAAAGAAAGTAAATTTATTTTGTCGAAAGTCTTGGGCAAAAAAACGGTCCTGGGGATAACAAAACGGCCAAGGGGCAAAGTACAAAGTAGCAAGCAACCACTCCCCCCCTCCCATTTACGGTCCGGCACTTACTTGTTGATTGTCGCCATCTTGATGGCGTTCGTCGTCGGTTCCATCTTCCGCATGACATTGCGCGTCAATTGGGCAATAAGTCTGTCCTCCTGTCCGGTGTTTTTCAATATTTGCAGGAGGTACAGATGTATGACAAGATTTAGATTAGGGGTTTGAATAATATCTCTGTAATGTGTGGTGCAGTGGCAACCCGGACCACTGCACTGTGACTGAGGTTGGCGCTAATGACCAAGCTGTCGACGCGCCATTAAGCCTCAATCCCCCCCTCCCATTTATTTATTTTTTGGGGGGGAAGGGAGTTGCTTCCTACTTTCGTAATTTGCCCCTAGGCCGTTTTACCCCCAGGAGGGCAGTTTTTTTGTTCCTCCCACTCTCTGACTCCCCGATGGGGAAGCAAGGTCAGGAAACCAAGGGGATCTGGGGCCCTAGCCTCGACTTGATCTCTTTCGACACAAAAAGTAAGATACAATGTCGAATACTGTGTGAAAAGACCTCGTAGTGTGAGTCCCGAACACCTTGCGAGGTTGCCCTGTCGCATTCGGCAAACTAAACGTAAGTGGCCATTTGTAAGAGCTTTGGGGATCGAGGTTACGGTACTTCCGGTACAATGGTACTTAGGCTACAACACTTTGTTGCAAGTGAATACGGTACTGCTTGCCTCTACTTATAAAATTAAATATTTCTTTGATGTGTATGTACCGCATGCAATGATAAACTATCAAATTATTACAGTTGTTCGCTGCATAAATAGATATCCACGACATTTATTTGTGTAAAATTAATTGAGCTGCTATTCGCTTTCAATGGCATTCACGTCTATCCTTTGAATCCACTGCGATTAGTCATGCGCAGAGTCGTCAAGAGCTTCTGAGGGAGAGACGGGAATAATGAACAAAGGACCATTGGTATCATAAATCCCAGTTTTCAAAGGATCTTTTTTTCCGAAGTTAATAGCTTTAATCAACCCTTTTCTAACCATTAGATGATTAATTTTTGATAACCACGGTTCACCGACATGAATAACGATAATAATAATAATAAATAAATACTTCTAAGAAATTAGGACGATCATTTTCATGCTATTTACATGAAAGTGCTGCCACTATGACATAAATCACAGTAGATCTTGGTCTCCCTTCACCGCCGATCAAAATTGGCTTGTTTCAACTTTGAACTTTTAAAATTTCCAAAACGTAACATTTGTTTTTAAAGAATGGGAACGATTTCAGGGTCCATGCCCTACCGTCTCCTTGCCGGACTCTTCATAATCGACTGAACCATATTATTATTTTTATTAAATGTTATGAATTACTAGGTTATATTTAACCAGTGCATGCCGGGCCAGAGGAAAGCATGGGTATGGGGGGGGGGGGGTGTTGGGCAGTGCCGTAATTAGGGGTGGTGCAAAGGGTGCAAGGTACACAGGCCCAGGAGGCAGGGGGCCCAAAACTCACCAATTGGGGGGCCAAATAAGATAAAATTTACTACGTTTTGGTTTGGGTTGTTACTTTGCCCCTAAATTTGTTTACTTGTTGAGGAGGGGCCGAACATTTCGCCCTTGCACCTCTCCTTGGAAAAAGCTAGTTGAGGCATTGGGGTGGCGAGCAGGAACGAGTTAGACTTTCAAAGATGTGGGGAGGGTGGGGGGGTTTGATTTGGAAAAAAAAGAGAAATTGCACCAGTTTTTTAGAGACTTTTGTTTTTTGGTGTTCTTTGCTACCTATGCTCCTCCCAATTATAGGACCATTTTGATCCAATGAAAAGGCAAAAGGAGATTTAGGTTGAAAAGGACATTTTTTACTATCCTGTTGACCGTTTCGTTGGTTGGGCAGAAAAAAAGGGCATCTAGGGATCAAAAAAGGGCATTATTCGGTTAAAAGTGGGCCAGGTGCCCCTATGTAGCTACCAATAAATGGGTCTCACCTGGTACAGGGTTTCAGCTCGTTGAGGAGAAAAATTATTGCCAGCAAGCTTTAGGTTGTCGAATTTGAAAAGTGGCTATTGAGGCTTACGGAATAGTAGCGAAATCTCATCTCTGAAAACAACAAAAAAATATGCATTAATAATAGAAATTCCAGCTATAGTGATACAAAAATATCTTTCCCAGAAACGAGGATGCGTTCAGTTTCTGCTGAGATAGCAGGACGGAGTGGGTTGGGGGCCGAGAAGCCCCAAGTCAGAATTTTTTTATGGAATAGGGGGAAGGGGTTGGTAAAGGAATTCCTTATTTGAAATGTCTTAATTTGGCGAGTAAAATGCCGCAACGATAGCTTCGATACGATGAACCCATCCAAAATGGCAGCCGGTCAAACTTCAGATATTTCCTCTTCATCCCTATGTATTACTCAGGCTAAAGACGTAGTAAAGAGACGTAGATGGCAGCAAAATGCTTCGTTCAATTTGACTGGATCACACCTACAACGTCTTTTGCGTTTTAAAACCCAGAGTGTGGGCCTTTCCAGGGTGGGGGCTGGGGAGACACTGAGGCCCACACTCTGGGCTTCAAACCGCAGAAGATGTGGGTGTAATCCAATTAAATTGAACGAAGAAGCATTTTGCTGCCATCTACGTCCCTTTGCTACGTCTTTAGCCTGAGTAAGACGTAGGGATACAGAGGAAATTCCTAATGTTTGACCGGCTACCATTTTGGATGGGCTCAACGTATCGAAGCTATCGTTGGGGTACTTTATTCGCCTAATGAAGACCTTTCAAATAAGGTATTCCTTTACCCCACATTCCATTGAGAATTTCTGAGTTAGGGCTCCTGCCAGGGGGGGGGGGGGCAGGCGTAATGCCGATTGTACAAAAAGGTAGATCCTTTAACCAAACTTGCATTGCTAGAGTTTCACTATTTTCTTTCAACACCTTAAAAAGTTGTGAGGGTGTTAGGTACTTTTGGGACGCCCTGTATGGTGCTAACTACAGTCGCTTAATAGTTCAATACCATATTCATACTTCACGTCACAAATATTCAACGCACAATTAACTTTTTATGATTTGAGGAATGCCAGAGAATATCACTATTTAAAAAATATTTTCCTCATTCTTTAGGTGTGTAACGATACATCACATTGGATGCCTTCGAAAATTAACCTGGTTTGATCAAGCAAAATCGTTGCTTCTACATGTCACGAATTAATATAATTTTTAACCCAAAATCGTTTCTAGAACGATTCGTTATCGTATCGACTTTCATTCACGTGACAACCATAAAGACAGTATTATTTTGAACATCAAGCAGGAGTTTATTTACGTACTTGCTGTTAAGATAAGTTCAAGATTTAATCATTAATTGCCGAACATAACATTAACTCATCCACCTGACACAGCAAATTAATGTAAATAAATGCAATGGCCTCCTCTTGTTTCTGTCTTGTTTCTGATTGGTCGGTAGTCCGTTCGTTGGCAGGTTTAGCCCCCTGTTCCCCAGTTACCCTCAGGAACCAAACTCGACGACCATGGTTTGTTTAGTTGTCTAGTTTACTGCCTGAAGCATGATTTGAATGCTATATGTACAGGCAATCGTCTAAATAGGTTAAAGGATTATGACACGACATCTCGTATGACCTATGCCATTAGTACACACAACAGTATGTTTCTTCACAACCAGAGTTACGTTGTTCAATTTTCAAAGGCACCCCTAGTTTGATCGTTTGCTACGTTTAACTCGGCACGGAAAGGCAGAATAAAACGGAGGGAAATACTTTCATGAGTAATTTCCTGATCGTTTTTTTTATTTAGATTTACCGATTTTTAGCTTTAAAGCGTTACCAAACTTTAAATTAAGAAAATTAAACGCAGTATAAAAAGGGGAAAAATTCATTATTCAACTGGCTTGGTTTCCCCATCGTCCCGTTATGGTTTTTTTTCTGTTTCTCAACTATTGGACCGCGTGTTTATTCCCCGCCCCTCCCCCCACACACACACAGTTGGTGAGATTTGGTCCAAGTGGTGTAACTAAGGAACGAATTCTGGGAATGCAAGAATCAGGGTTTTTTTTTTATCTTTATTTTTATCTTTTCTGAAAATTCAGCGGTAGACCCTATCATTTACAGAAAGCAGTATAAACTCATCGAGCGTAAGCAGAATTAAAAAAAAATGTGGGGGGCACATTTGAAGAAAGGGGGCATTTTGAGGAGTTTTTGACCTTGGATGAATTACTAAATTGGTGTTTTATCCAAGGATAATTATTAATGAGTGATGAGTTCAAATGCTTACGCGCATTGGGGCAAGTGCTCCTGTCCGTCTACCCAAAATGCACTTTATTTAAACTCCAGATGCCCTTTTCCTGCCCTTGCCTCCCTATTGTGGAGTCAGGGAGTGGGAGCAGACAACAAACGGTACAAGGGTAAAATACAAAAGTAACAAGCAATTCAGCCCCACTCCCCCAAAGAAAATTTTTTTTTATATTTTTTTTGGTGGGGGCATTTGTAGTTTTACCTCTGGAAAAAACAAAACGGTCCAGGAACAAAGTAAAAAAGTAGCAAGCAACCCCCCCAAAAAAAAATTAATTAATTTTTGTCCAAACTCTTGAGACAAAAAATGACCAAGGGGCAAATTACAAAGAAGCAAGCAAGGGGAGGAGGGGAGTTGCTTGCTACTTTTGTACTTTGCTGTTAGGCCGTTTTGTTATGCCCAGGAGGGCCGTTTTTTTTGTCCCCCCCCCCCACTCTGACCCCCAATAGGGAAGCAAGGGCAGGAAAACAAGGGGAGTGGGAATTAAACAAAGGGCATTTTGAGTGAAGGGGAGGGGGGGGACACATGACCCAATGTGCATGTGCCATTGATCTCATCCCTAATTAGTAATCAAATCTTGGACAAAACACTGGTTTTGTGTTTCGACCAAGGTCAAACCACACGCTTTAATGGAATTGCCGCAAAATTTTGCCATTTGTTTGACTAGTCCTACGTGACTTAGAAATGTACGAACTAGGGAAATCAGTCATAAAATATGAATTAAATTAGACAGATGTTCGACGTTTTTTTCCCCCTTTGACGTAACGCTTTGATTGGAATTTACTGCTACACAAGAAACAGCACCGTTTTTTAAAAGTTCAAAACTATTAATTTACGTGATCTTCCGGCAAATAAATAAGTTTATTGATGCATTTCGTTGAGTACATGAAATAAGTATGACTGTAAATTGGCAGCTTAAGGCCAGTTTTGAAAGCTGTAGGTTAACTCAGAGACTCGGGGATCTCGAATTTTTACTGCAAGATTTAAAGCTGAATGTTGGGCACGTGACCCTTCAAATTTACATGGAGGCAAGCGATAAATAACACAGGCTGCCAGGCCCCAAAGTTCTGCTTGCTTGGCCTATGGTCCCAGACGGGAGCGCTTGAATACCTACCGGAAATGTGATTTTGCAAGGTGCACACTGGTCCTGTTATTTTCAATGCTGAGCATGCGGCTTAAAGACAATCGCGAGTCGCTGGCGTCGTCCATTGTGTGGCGCCAGTGACTGACGCGTTAGTAACGTGGATAATGCCCTACAATAGTTTTTCTGTAAGCTGGAATGCGAGTGATATACTTTTCGTCGTTGATGTTGCTTTTGATTATGCTTTGTAGAGCAACACAGTCATCTTTTACTACTGCCAGCTTTATGGACAATTAGCAATTTCGAGATAGTCTCTATCAGTTCGTCACGAATAAAATGACATCACTATAACGGTATCCTATAATGTCTTCTCTATTGGAGGCAGGGGCTTCATGCACAATGTTAATTCTCGCGCAACTTTTAACACTGAAGTGTCACGTGAAAGTCTGTTACTTACTATACCAGCTAATTACTGTGGCTCGAGCCAGGATAGAATTACACAACCAAATTCCATAAGGCTAACATGACTTTCTTTAGAATTGTACCATAGAGCAATCACCTATACACATCTCAAGAATGCATCCACACTAAAATGACACACAAAATTACTGCTGGAGTGAACCGTTAACCGTGAACACTGCGGCCAACCATAGGGACCGTTCATAAAGTATGTCACGCTATTTTGGGCCAATTTTGACCCCCTCCCTCCCCCATGTCACATTTTGTCACACGTATTCATACCCCCTTAAAAATGTATTTCACAACGATCTCAACCCCCTCCCCGAAATTTTTTTTCTGGAAAAGTAATTGTATTGGGCCTGCACAGACCTCTTAAAAACAGATTATTTTTCTGCCATGAAGCAAATAAAGCAAGATGAAAAGGAAATAGCAGAAGTAACTTCTCGGGATGGAGAATGACAATTTTGCTAGGAAATACCTAAAATCTTGTCACGTTTTTTACTTGTAACTCTGCCACTCACGAACTTTTATAATGAAAAGAGAGGCAGCATCTCAGTCGGCATTCTTTCGGGCTGTAACTACAGAAAGCAACAGTACAAATCAGCCGAATCATCAGTAATTTCATTGGCAATATAGTAGCATAGGCTTTTTTTTTTCTTTCTAGATCCGTCTGATACTGTAGTACACCTCTTCGAGGCATTGAGCCTAATGCTCCCCACAGCCAATGCTACGACGTTAGATAGTGACTTCTCTGAGTCAACGCACCGAAAGCGTTGTTAGAATTGGTTAGGTCGTTCTACAGTTCAGGAGTGTACTGAGGCTTGTGTCACTGTCATTTCCACCATTTCAGATGGGAAAAACCGGTAAGAGAAAACCTTCAATTCTTGCCTTTCCCAACCTAACATTCGAAATGAGAACTCCTTTGTATTCCAATTAATTTCAACAATAGTGACAAATGACAGGTTCAAACAGAAGCAGTTTTACACCTTCATACTCCGTAGCCCATCATTTATTTTTAATACAGACAGAGTATTAAAATTCTTTCTTACACAAATATTAGAGGTGTATAAAACTGTAAAAGTGTGACATCACATTTTTGACAACCCCCCCCCGTCCCCATGTCACGTTTTGTCACACTGGGCTGGCCCCCCCTCTCTCCCCTCCGAGCGTGACGTACTTTATGAATGGTCCCATAGCAGCCCCTGTGCAACATCTTCTCATAGTATAGAACACGAATGGACGGTAAAGACATGTACTTAGGGACCGGTCATTTATGGCCGGGGGGGAGGAAATGAAAATGTAACCACCAAATTT
>JAHWFP010173583.1:2062-32113 GCA_023313725.1 Lithobius niger | reverse complement strand
CCCCCCCCCCACGGAAACTGCGCTTTTTGTATATCTATTGAGACCGTCTGCAGATGATTCCTGCAGCCAAGATTAGTTCTGTAGCCAAACTCAGTAAGTAGCTCTCCAAACCGATAATTACTGTTAGTTGTAAGGAAACGTGTCTCGTTTTTGAGGAAAAGACACGTTGGTGTAAAAATGTTCTATAAAATGTTCCTTATACCCATCTCCTGTCGAGAGTCATACAATAAGTATGATGAACACACTTAACACTGAACACTCTTGAATGCCCACATCCGCTACATAGTCAGCACCTAAAAGACCAAAGAAGCCAAGAAACCAGGTGCCAAGGTTTTTCTAGAAAGTTTTTTGTAAAAACTAGACTTGCAGAAACGGTACTAATAGCGTCAAAACCTTGCAACTTTCACATCATGGGGGTCCCAGAAGCTGAGGTGTTTTTAGAAATTTTGACTCTGAAAGTGCCATTTATGAGCTCCCCATCGAGAGGGTCTTAAATAATGACCCCCTCCTAATTTCCCCTACCCCTCCATCCCTGGCGATAAATAATGACTGGTCCCTTACACCACTGGATACACTGAAAAGTTGACTTTTTACACAGTTGACTTTTTACAGAGTCACAGTTGACTTTTTAAAGCATTTTCAAGCCGTTCACATTGTTCCCATTTTCAAAGAGGTGATTAGTTCTCGCCAATCACAGATTGAATTTGGCGACAGAATATGCTCAAGGAAGATACATGTTTGCACAGAAAAAAAAGTCGTAACAATGAATTATAAACAAACCATTTTTTTGTTGTTGTTTGGCTTAGCAATTAATCAGTAGCGCTGCGCAGCTAATATCTCAGCGGGCCTTGGGTAGAACATCTAATTCAAGTGTCGGATACAAAGGCGAGCTTCAGCCAAGGAAGGAAACAGCTCCACACTTAACTGTGTTTCCGGCTTAGATTAGCTCGCGCGACCAGAGTTTCGAGTTTTGGTTTCGGGTTTCGAGACGAATTTCAGGCATCTGGCAGCAGGTGTCGCATCCGTACAGTATGGGGTTTTTGATCATACGCTAGAGTAAACTAAATCTAAAGGAGTTGCTAACTCATCATTTTCATAGACTCATGCTATTACCCAATGTTAATAACAAACTTTAACCAAAATATAAATACAATTAAACAATGGAGTAAAACAATCCAACCCTGGTATCCTTGGTTTCTGTACCTGGATTAAATCATGGTTACTACCATAATTTTACGAGCGTTTCACTGTTTTAAAACCAACAACTTTTGTTCATCTACCTACGTAAAACTACTGTTATCCCAATAATGATACCGTGGAACACCATGGTATCATTAATGGAATAACTATAGTTTAATTGTATTTATATCATGATTTTACCAAAATATAAACACAATTAAACCATGAAGCAAAACAAATTAATCTTAGTATCTTTGGTTTCTGCACCTTCATTAAATCATGGTGAAATCCCTTACGGTTATGCAAGTGATTCAACTTTTATTACCAAGAATAAAATTGAAGTGAAGAAATATGCATACTGGATTGGTCTACCATCATAAAATTGTTATTATCCAACAGTTATAACATACGTAACCAAAATATAAATACCATTAAACCAAAGTGTAAAACAATCCAACCGTAGTATCTTTGGGTTCTATACCTTGATTAAATGGTTAACCATGGTTAACTACCATAATGCAAACATTTCACTGTTTTAAAACCCCCAAAAAATGAGGTGAAGAAAAGAAATCCTTGGTTGATCTACCTACATAAAACTGTGTTTCCCCACTAATGATAATTATCATGGTTTGAAGAGAATATAAATGCAGTTTAACCGAAGTGCTAAACAACCCACTTTCATAGCCATGATTTCTGTACCCTCACTAAATCATGTATTTTACTGTAATGATACAAGTGTTTTACCACTATAAAACCACAATTAAGCAAATATAGAACCATGGAACCATCCTTAGAGAACCATAGAGAAATACACCCCACCTTGATATTCGTGATATCTACACTTTGTTTTAATCAGAGGACTAACAAATTCGACGCCTTTACCTTCGATGGGTTGGTAGCCGTACCATGATTTAACATAGGTTAAACTAAACTTTCCCTTAGAATTACTATGGTTTAACATAGGTCAAACTATTATCTGAAGATGGTCTACCATGTTAAAAAGAGGTTTCTTCATCATTATACCATAGTTAAACATACGTATGAATGGTCTGCTGATTATGAAAGACAAAAAATGTGACATTATGACACTTCTTAAATTATGTACAAAAGTTAGTTGCTTATAAAAAGGCTCTCACTGTTTAAAACAATTAATTGTTTAAAGACAAGTCAGAACTGGCTTAACTTTAGCAGAAATACCTAAAATATAAATCTTAGGCCCATAACTTTTAACGTTTAATGTTTGGGTGTCTAAATAGGGCTGATCCATTACTGCAAACCCTGTCAAGCAACAAGAGTAGGGAGCACAGCCAGGATATATTGTAAGGTAAGCTCATAATACATTGTATTTGTATAGTGGTAAGTGCAAAGCATTGCGTATAGAATCTGTGTTTAGAATAGGTACAGGTAGAACTAATATACTTCTATAAGCGACTATAACAGCAAAATGATAATGACTAGAAAATTTTTTTTTCAATTTTGCTCTACTATGCTTTAACATAGGTTGTATCGTAACACACTAAGCATTAAACACTAGACATTTTTTAACACTAGGCAATGGTACTGTTGCTTACTGAAGGCTTAGCATATTTCAGTGTAAGTTTAATCTGCTTATATCTTAATTTTACTTAAGGTTCAACTGTGCTTTAACATACATTAAACTTTAAACTGATTGTATTTTAACAGGCTTCAAACCGTATTTTAACATAGGTTTATTGATGATTGTTCCATAATTTCATGTAAGGTTTTAAGCATGCTTTAACAGAGGTTTACCCTGAGCCACACTACTGTTTTATTGTAATGTTGAGTACAGTTTTAGCTGTATTTTTACGTAGGTTAAATTGTGGTTATACCTCAATTTTGCTCATGGTTCCAACATATTAAAACATAAGTTAAACCATGGTAAAACTGTCCAACTTTACCATATGTTAAATTATGGTTGCACCATGGTTTTTAAACCATGGTAAAACCATGATTCATTTTTGCTGGGGAAAGAAATTACTGGAAGCATGTATCGACGCGCACGTTTCTCTCGGGTGGCCAGACTATTGGAATGATTTATGGTTATCATTTGTTTATGCAGTGGAAGCCTTACGAAAGAAAAAATCAAATCCTAATTTCCTGGTTACAAATTTTAAGTTTCTTAAACTTTTCAAACTTCAGAAAGTCAATTTCACAATAATGATTAAAGTCTCTGGTTTTCTATGCCGATACATTACTCACTGTTACATAATTATAGCATTATTATTATACAATTTTATTTTCTGAAATTTGAAAAGTTTTAGAAAGTGCGAGTAGAGGTGAAACGTGATAGGGTTGTAGGGTTCATGACTGTGGCCGGGGATTCTGCAGGGCAGGGCTTCAGGTGGGCGTTTATCTGGAGGAGGGTGGGAAAGTGCCTTTTGCTACCTTTTTTCGTTTTCGTTATTCTGGAGGAAGGTGGATCTAACTAAAGGAGGAAGGAAAAGTGATTTTTGCAATCGCCTATGAGGTAATTTCTGGTGGGCCTGGCTATGACGTTGTTTCCGGTGGACGGGACTTCCAGTTACCATCATGCTGGAGGAAGGAGAGAAAGTATCTTTTGCTACCTTTTTTTCGTTTTCGTAAATCTATTGGAGGGTGGAAAGTGCCTTTTGCTACTTCCTATGACGTCACTTGCGGTGGGTGGAAGCTTTCCGTGGGTAGGGTTTTCGGTGGGCATCAATCTGAAGGAGGGTGGAAAGTGACTTTTGCTAACTTTTTTCGTTTTCGTGTTTTTTCGCTTTCATCGATCTGGTGGAGGGTAGGAAAGTGCTTTTTGTTACCTTTTTGCATCCCAAAAGTGAGATCCCAACTTTTCAGTTTTCGTCAATCTAGAGGATGGATGGGAAAGTGCTTATTGATATTTTTGTGTCCCTCTCAGTGCGACACCCCAATGATGTCACAGGTCACGTAACTATAACGTTACAGAGGCGTGGCTATGACGTCACAGGGGTATGACTATGACGTCATTACCCCACTTTTTTAGTTATTGTCAATCTGGAGGATGGCAGGAAAGTGCCTTTTGCTAATTTTTCATTTTCGTAAATCTGGAGGAGGGTGGGAAAGTGCTGTTTACTCCCCCCCGTGACGTCACTTCCAGTGGTCGTCGCTATGACGTCACTTCCGGTGGATGTGGTTATGATGTTGTTTCTACTGAGTGTGGCTGTTACGTCACTTCCGGTGGGCGTTAATCAGGTGGAAGGTGGGAAAGTGGTTTTTTCTACCTCCTGTGACATCCCTTCAGGTGGGCTTGGCTTTGACGTCACATTGAGCTTACACATTGTGAGAACTCTAGAATGAACCGAATCGTGAAAATGATAAATTAGTAACACTAAGGATTCCAAAAATTGGGGGATCGTGCTAATGCGTCATGAGCTTTCACATTGTGGGAACTCTCAATTGCTTCAGAGCGTGAAATGATGAATAAAGACATTATAGGGCATTCCCCAAATTGTGGGAGGTATAGTAAATTGGGGGAACCCAATGTCCGTACAGCGAGTGAATAGGTTAGCTTTAAACGGAATTGGTAGCAATCCATGTCAATAATTTTTTCCTCCTCTTTTTGTCATTGAACTGAGTGGGACGATAGAGCAGGCTGATGTGTGTTTAGCTGCCATCTAGTAGGTTTCTTTTCCATATGAGGCAGTATGAAGTATTCCTGTATTTTTGGTAAGTAAAGTACAAGTACTTAACTATTTTAGGTTTCTAAAAGTTATTTAAAAGGAATTGATCTTAATGTAATTCGGAGCCTGCTGTTTAGCTAGCTGCAGGGTGCATTGGATTAAAGTGGCGGTTAAAAGTAATGTTATGTGGTCAAGTGTTGTAAGACCTCAGTTCTTAGGCTTAAAAAAATGTATCTTTTGGCAAATGTATATGTATGGCAGACGCTGCAATTTTCAGCAAGTGGAAGTTTTCTTTTCAGAGTTACTACCTTAATATGTGTTTTTTACACACTATTTTAGATTAAAGAAATTCGCTGTCACAGCACTGTATTGACTGGCTTTCTCAGGTCTAAAAATGCCGTTTTTATTACCTGATCAACAACAGTTGCGATTTTCAGCAAGTGGAAGCATTTCTTTTTCGGATTTACAACCCTAATGTATATTTTGAACCTTTTTAAGCTTTTAGAAAGTCGTTCGCATAACATTGACTTGACCAGACGTCTGAAGCCTAACATAAAATGTATATTTTTTTTACTGGTTGAGTGCTGATGTAATTTTTCAGCGAGGGGAGTCTTTTCTTTTTCAGATTTATCACCTTCGGATTTTGAAGATTTTTAGGTTTAAGAAATCACTTGTCACAGCACTGACTTGACTATAATGCTATTGCTTTTTACTGTTACTTTAATCCAGTGCTTCCTGCAGCTAACTAAATGGCAAAACTGCCGATGTGATTTACATAGCTTATCACTTCTGATCTATAGCAAATTGACAGTAATTTTTTTTTATTATTCCATCATTTTTTTTTAAAGAAAGGAATTTATTTGTGCTATTTACAGTTCCATGAGGCGTACAATTGTGCGCTTTATCATTCTGCCAGTAGGAAAAAAGTGTGTTTCATAAAACAGGCAATCTGAGGTAAAGAAAAATGAACTTTAAGGTATTTATTTATTTGCTTTTTTTGGTAATGAGACATGTATTAATGCCAGTTTGGAAACAGCAAGTTAAGGTAAAAACATGTAAACTAAGGTAAAGAAAAAGATGAACTTAGAGGTATTTATTATTAACTCTCTTTTTTTTTGCTAATGAGATGTGTATTTAATGTGGCTTTATAATCCAAATTTTATTATTTTTTTCAATAATTTTTTTTGGTTTATTTAAAGGGAAAGAAGGAAAGAAAAAAAAAGGAAAATTAAATAGATTCCTGTATATATTCCCACCGGCAAAGTATCTCTGACTTGAAAATTAATCTAAACACACCCATTCATTTGGACTCTGAAAAGAATTACGCATTGGGTATGCTTAATTTAGATACTTAAAACAGCAAGCACAACATTATCTAAAAAAATAACGAAATTAAGTAGACCACAGATGCTGCTTCCTCCTTGCAGAAAGTGCTTACGAAATAAAGGATTTGAATAAATTTTTCAAATCAGCGATAGATGCAAATGGTCACAATAAAGGCAGCTATTACAATCCATCCGAATCTAAACACTTAAGAACAGACTTGATGATTATCAATCTGACCTACGGAATATCCTTTACGGGTTACTAGAGTTTGGTTCGAGTTTTGGGATTTGATTTGGGCAACTATGTGAGAAGTCAAGAAAGTCAAAGTACTGTCGACATTATGAGCATCAACACAATTTTCGTACACGTCGATATCATGGGCAATTCTTACCTAAACAGCGACACCCACCCCACTTTATATTCCAATTATCCCAATTCCCCTCCCGGTTTCAAAATCATAGTGTCCCCTCATATTTAATTTATCTCCCAGTGACTAAAAAACTTAATCAAAAATATAAGAGTTTGGCTGACATCTCAGACTAACGAGACGTTGGATTTAAACTCACATATTCTCACGGTGCGACTTCATTTGAGATCTAAAAATTAAAAAAAAAGATAAAATGATCGTGTTTGGAAAAGGGGAAAGGACTCTTTCTTAATTGAGCAGTGTTATGCAAAAAGGAACAACCCACACAATCACCATTTTTAGAAAATATACTGTACAAATTAGTTGCATTAATAAATTCCTCCTAGAACCTTTCGTTATTTTAAAATTTGGATTGGTTAACATCACTAGGCCCATCAAAGGGCAAAAACATTTTATAGAAATGTGCAAAATTCCGTCACTAATTTCAATAAATGTGGCTTGGTTTCTTTTTGCAAAATAAAAGAAATCGGGAAATGCATCTTATCAAAAGAGAACCAACTTTCATTTTTTGTTGTTGTTGAACTCTACAGAGTGGGTATATGCAAACTATTGAAGCAACATGTTAAAGGCGACGTGGCATTTAAGCAACTAATAAAATTAAAATATTAAGCTTGAATACCAGCTCAAAATTAGGGTTCTCACAAAATTTATTATTATCATCTATAATGTCGTTGTAGTCATCTAGACCTGTGTAAAAGTATTTTGCTGCTCTGATGGCATGAGAAACATCATTGACTTCAAATCGTTCAGTTTGGGGACCGACATAGGATAAACATTAGGCCACAGAGAGATTAAATATGATGAAAAAACACTACTCTCTTGCGGTCGTCCAGGCTAGGATTATTAGTTGTTTGGGTCCAGGTGCATGCCATTGGATGTCAACTTCAAAAAAACGTAGTTCTGTTGTTTGCAAACAGTCTGTACGGTTCATTTTTCATTAATTTTATCTCTTATGCGAAACCAGTTTGTTTCTTCAGGTGAGGGAGGAATTTTTTACATCCTTTTTTTTTTTATATAAAATTAAGTAGTATACCTTATGTGTAAATGTGTAAGCCAAGTTGAAAATATTTTTTTATAACATTATTTGCACTGTGTGAACATACACCCCCACCCCTTTTGTAAGCAATTCTTATCATAGACTTAATGAAAACATAAAAACGAAACTGGTTATTTTTATGACATAGTTAATCTTTTCTTGCAAAAAACCAGGAGGACGGTGACATATTGGTTGCTACAAGCTATTTGTCAGTTTAATTTTGGCTCTAGCCATAGATACCAGCAAGAGAAGACATCGGTAAAAAGCATCGAACAATGCTTAAGTTGGTGCAAAATTCACCCTGATTGCAGGGTTCGTACACGGCCTTGAAGTCCTTGAAAAGCCTTTAATTTTAAAACAAAAATTTTCAAGGCTTAAAAATTTGCATTTTTTTTGTAAGACTCTTGAAATGGCCTTGAGTTTTGTTAGCGTACCATATTTGATGAAATAGTCAATTTATGCTTAAATGCATAAATAAAAAAATAGTTCGTCAGCCTAATGCTTATCGTCTGTTAACGACACGACGTGCCTTCGTCTGTAATCATGTATAAGTGCGGTATTGGCAAGGCAACTTGTCCCGTGATGGGATAAAAAAATAACTTTTAAATGGATGTTTATTAAATTATAGAGATTAGGCTAGCAAAAAATTGAATTTATTTTAAGTAATTTTTAACAATTTTGTTAACAAAACGGCCTTGAAATTGGCATCGAATTGACCTTGAAAAGCCTTGAAAAGGCCTTGAAAATGGTTTTGTCTCTGGTGTACGAACCCTGTGATGGACAGATTTGTTTTGTCTGGAACCCGGGCAACTTGGCCATTGGCTCCAGAGACAACCACTGTCAAATGCTGCCGTTAACAATTCGCATTTATCCGTGGTTTGAACTTACTTGCATCACCCATTAATCTCACGCTTTATTTATGCGACTACTATATTAGAAATACAGGGCGTGACTCCTCACTGCAAAATATAGAAGGCTTGGTTCCTTTTTGCAAAATCCTAAGTCTGGCAATTTGAGATGTTGGTTGGTTCTACTACCGCTAGAGGCAGCATTTTCCAGGAGAGGCTTGGTTCTTTTTTGCTTAATGCAAATGGACTCTTGGAGCATTACAGGGATGTGCTAACTCGATTTTTAGTATGATGTGGGTTGGTTCTTTTTTGTATATCACCGTCCAATTTTAACTTTAACAAAAAAAAAACGAATGGTTTGACGCCTAAAAACAAAGCCTTTATCAAATTTATAACAACACCCAGAAAATGAACTCAGTAGAAGATTACTTAAAAATCAGCAAACGTTTGGTGTATGATTCTTCCGTCGAATCTTACACCTAACATGAATACAGTCCTATTGTTGGCACCAATCTCAACGTAAATTCAGAAATCTGCACATGCTTAAAACCAAAATTTATTTCTGCACGTTGCCAACAGTTACCTCCTGATTAAATGGAGATTGCTGAAGCACAATATCCTTATGCCAATGCTAACATTGCAAGTCTTATTAAAAATGGTCCAATGTTCCTGTTTTGTAATATAATACACAATCTGGATGATCACTGCGTGGTTGGTTTTCGTTTAAACCTGCCATGTTTAGGGACAGCCAACCACCCATCTAGTACTCTGGCCAAGTGTAGATCCACCATTAACTTTACTGAACTTAAATCCTCTCTCTCCATTGTCAACTGGGATAGTTTGATTTTTAATGTTCACCACAGTATCGACCAGGCCTGGACTTGTTTTCAACAGGTGTTAAGAGGTCATATTGAACAAAGTCAGGTACGACACTTTTCCTCTTTGGTGCGCCAAGCAGGCACCTCTAGATATATCTTAAGACTTCGTCAACGTAAACTTAAACTTTGGAGAAGCTATAAATTAAATCCATGCTGCTCCTCATTGCTGGCATACAATGTAGCTCGGAAACTTTATTCTCAGGCGACAGAGCACTGGAATTGTGCCAGAGAATCTGCTGTGCTGCGTGAAGGAAACTTGGCCTCTCTTTTTAAACTGTATCGACGTAAAAATTCATCTTCCCGAGCCATCCCTCCACTTAAACTGACCGATGGCTTCGTCGTGAACAGTGAGGAGAAGGCGGAGGTTCTAAGAGCAACTTTCGCTTCAAATTTCATCATAGACGATGGTGCTTCATCAATTCCCCCACAGCAGATTGTAAATTTGGATGCAGAGTGTTCGGAAGTATCTTTCCACCAGCATTCTGTCATTGCAGCTCTGAATAAACTTAAACCTACAAAATCCTGCGGTCCAGATGGCCTATCGGCTTTTTTCCTTAAAACTATTTCATCAGAAATCTGCTACCCTCTCTCTAAACTCTTTTCAATCTCCTTTACTCAGGGTAGGATGCCTGAATCGTGGAGCCAGGCAAATGTAATTCCAGTATTTAAGAAGGGTTCCCCATCTGATCCAGTGAATTATAGGCCAATTGCTTTAACTTGTGTTGCATGTAAAGTCATGGAATCCATAATCCGTGATAAATTAGTCAGTTTCTTGGGGAAACATTCTGTGATCCGTCATGATCAGTTTGGTTTTCTCCCTAATAGGTCTGCAATGCACCAACTGTTACTGGTCCTTGACCGTTGGACAAGTGCCGTGGACATTGGACTTCCTACTGATACTGTTTATTACTTTGACGTCAAGAAAGCCTTTGAATCTGTCATCCATCGTAAACTTCTTCTAAAAATAGATACCTGTGGTATTACTGGTAGGCTCAAAAAATGGCTTGCTGCATTCCTCCATAACCGTCAGCAGAGGGTGCTCATTGAGGGCTCCCTATCATCATGGTCAAGCGTGCCATGTGGCGTCCCTCAGGGTTCTGTGCTTGGCCCTCTACTCTTCGTAATTTATGTCAACGACTTGTCTTTTGAAAATAGTAATATTTTTGGTTTCAAATTTGCGGATGACATCAAGGTAGGTACAGAAATAAAAAAATCCTCGTATTCACATGAGTTGGTTAACCAGGTACAGGAGGTTGTAACCTGGTCAGAGTGTTGGCAACTTCCGCTTTCCGTTCCTAAATGCCACACTTTTAACGTTGGTAAAAGGAATTTCGATTTTCAGTATCCTCTTGGCAACGATTTCATGCCATCCTCAGCGATTGTATGTGACCTGGGAATATGGTTTACGAGTGACCTGAAATCATCTGTCCATTGCCAGAAAATTTGTGCCTCAGCATTTCGTCGGTCTGCCATCGTTAAAAGATGCTTTACTTCTGGTAATATTGCAACCTTAGTCTGGGCCTTTAAAGTGTTTGTGCGTCCTTTACTTGAGTATGCGACCCCTGTCTGGTCACCCTATTTGGCTCGCGACATTGATGCGGTTGAGAGGGTCCAGCGGCGTTTCACCAAGGGTCTCCCAGGACTCAGGGAGGTTACATATGGGGAGCGCCTAGAACGATTGGGCCTTGAGTTACTGGAATTGCGCAGAATTAAATTTGATTTGATTCTAACTTACAAGATTCTAAACCACTTACTTGAGGTGGACCTTCCTTTCTTCGATTTGGCCCCGTGGATTCAGCGCACGCGAGGTCACAACTGGAAGCTAACAGTACAGGGTACTAGGCTCGACTGTCGTCGTAACTTTTTCTCGGAGCGGGTGGTTAAAATATGGAATGCTCTAAGGGTTGAGACTGTTAACGCGAGATCAGTTCACATGTTCCGCCGAATGTTAAATTCCGAGCCACTGTTTAAATTCTTGAAGCGTCCCCTGCCACCTCCATAGTAGTACGGGTGGTGATAGTGGTCCTCCCGCCCTATTCTATCTGGTTGGTTATTTTAAGTATTTCTTTTTTATTTTATTTTATTTTTTTTACCAAGTGATGACATATCCCGCTATATGGGTGCATTAGTTTTAAAACATTCATCGTAGCATTATTTTACTATTTTTAAACAAAATGTTTTTACTTTTTTGGTGTACTGTTTGGGCCTTTTAACCATCTTCACACCCTTCCCATGTCCCACACGTTTGGCGATGCCATCGGGGACCTTTGGGTCCCTGGCAGGTTTAACCAAGGTGGTAAGGCATTCGTGTCCCCAAACCTATTCTGATCACCATTCCTAGGCCAGTTTGTGTACACCTTTCCTAGGGCTGGCTGTTAGTGACCCCCCGGTCCTTACCAGACCCGTTGCTGTCGCAACAAATTTTATATTATTTTATTTTATACCAAGTCGAAGAAGTAAAATATCCGCGGTTTTGTGCTCTAACGTCTGCTCACTTACAACTTGGTGGAGCATTCGACTTTGTTTGGCCAGTGCTATGCGTTGGATAGTGTGACTTCTGTCAATGCTGAACTAACCAACAAAATGGTACTCAAACAGTAGAACACGTCCATCATCGTTGAAACAACTCCCCAGGAAGCAGTATCTTCACCATCCCATTGAAACAAATCACTGGATTTTTCGACGATTACGACAAGCTAATCTATAGAACTAAACACCAGCTCACTTGCATGAGAGCGAGAGACATGCATGCCATCTTCAAAGTAGCGGCTCTGGGCAATAACAAAGTTGTTTTGAATAGCATTTCCAGGCACGTTCCCCACGTCGTGGCATCAGACCAGCAAAAACCTAAACTCTACAATCTAATCGACCAAGGATTTAGGATTTAGGCACTGGAATTACGATAACTGCGATATCCCTCAAAATACCAGCTCCAATGGCATGTGTTGACTACTTACGTTGTAGAGAAACCTAAGTGGATAGTTCTAGATTTTCAAACTAATAGGTAGGACTTTTTAGTTAAGAACCCGGCCGTGATCGACCGCAGCAGTCTGCAACATATTCATATGACTCAAAATTCTGAACATTAGTCATTTCTTGATTTGAACGCTAATTTTGCCACTAGAGAGTACGTCGGCTTGTAGGCAGCAGTGTAGGCAGCTGTGCTACAACACCAACTAATTAAGTTTTGACTTGCTTCAGTGCAAGAAAGCCTATCTTATCGTGGTGATGGATTGTTCCATACTGTCCGAGAAGCTTCAATCGGGAATCGTAGAAATACAAGTCAGACTGAAATTTAGAGCAACAGTGCCAGCTAACATCACCTGTTACGCTCTGTTCTTTGGCGCAGGAAAATAAATCTAAAGTTGGCTAGAGAGAAAGTCGAAGTTGTTTATTAAATAGTAATAATAATAATAAATACATGGCGCTCAAAACAAGCTCACGAAAAAAGAAAGGTGGCTTTTTGCCGTTAGCATTGCTAGGACCTATTTTAGCTGGCATTGGAGGTGGGACTGTGGGGGTGGTATCTGTGAGGGAGTTTCCTTTCCTCTAGGGCCATTGACCTTGTCCAGCCACTCCCTTACAAACAATTTTAGGTTCTGGTTAAGTTTTGTTCCTTCTGTTTTGTTTTTTGCTGTGCTCTTGTATTGTTGTGTTTTCAGGTGACCATTGTTATGGGCCTATTGTTATCATTTGTTCCTTTTCTCCTCCTTCCTTGTCAAACTCATGTTTGAGTTAAGGGTCGAGTTATATTTTTCCTGTCTACCAACCGCATTTATCAATGGTGAGATATTTTGATTTGCCTTTATCCTGGACTTGTAAATGATTGGAAATCTCTAACCTATCTGATGTTTGTTGACCCTTCTACCCTCCTTGAATCCTGGATTTAATGCAGTAGCTATTGATAGCATTGTAACACCAAAGCTCGAAGTAAGTCTTATTCTATTACACTGGAAAGAGATTTCCTTGTGTTAATTTTACCAATACAATGTTGATTTCCTTCAAGTGTATTTTGCCTAAAATGGTTGCTATCCTGTAACTGTTTCCCAATACGAACATATCCAAACCCACTGTGTTTTCCGTGTTTTCCCACCTGAATTATAACCGACCCAATGAAAAAAATTAAATCAGAGAAAGTTCACTCTCCCAAATAACGCCTCACACATTTTCTGTTATCAAACGTACAGCACACGCGATCAACGGTTGCTAGGTCCTCCGACCGCTTTTCTCATCCTGAGGCGGTACCAGCACTGGTGCAATGTTCCTTTAGGAAATGCACCAAATCGCGGTTCAACCTCAGGTGCCCCACCATTAAATAAATCTTCGGTACGGAGAGTAGTACATGAATCATTCACTCAGTGGAGTGGCTGGACAAGGTCAATGGCCCTAGAGGAAAGGAAACTCCCTCACATTTCCCCCACGAGGGTTGGAAAGTTTTTCTTCCTACTCTTTAGTAGAATCTCTCGAAAAGAAAACAACAAATCTCCATTTCCCACAAACAGAAGGTAACAAGGTGTTAACCAGAAATTTCAACATTCTGTAGCTCACGCACATCTACAGGTACAATGTTTCAAAAGAAGACCCTTAACCTATAGACGTACAGGTAGGTAGCTTAGGTAGCTTGAGCGTGGTATCGATTATACAATATGGGCCTCTTAAATGCATTGAACAACACCAATGAGGAAAGTATAGTCATTTGCAAAGATGCTATGGTAAAATTGAGAAAACAATATGTAGAAAAAATTTTGGTAGGGCGCCAGTCGTATCGCCGAGTAACAGAATTAAATCTTAAAGAAGTTAGATAAGTTAAAGTACAAAATCAACATAATAACACAGCACTTATGAGGACTGAAACGTCTCCTCTATGTCATCTTGAGAATCAATGACCGGCCATTCACATAATTGACCTACAAAATCAGTTCAGGTGGTAACCTCTCTGACAACGTGATTCCCTTAAGGGTTGGGGGTGGTTGTGGGGGTTGTGGACAGGGTGGAAGTAGGGGTAAAGGCAGTAATGGTTGAGGAATGGTTGGATAACAGCTGGAGGCAGCGAAGAAGCATAGGAGTCATCTGATGTGTCCTCTTGGGGTGTTGGTGGAGTGAATTCTGCCAGTCACCAAGGGGTTGTGTGGTTGGTAGGGCATTGTCCAGGTCCAAACCAGCTTGTAGCATTACGGTTGTACAATAAGTGTTGTGTTATTAAGTTGATTTTGTTCTTTAACATGTCTGGCCTATTTCTTAAGATTTAATCCCTATAACTCGGCGTTACGACAGGCACCCTAACATATTTTCTCTACAAATTGTTTTCTCAATTTTACCATGCTTTCTTTCTAAATGACTATACTTTACTCATTGGTCTTGTGCAATGCATTTAAGAGGCCAATGTTGTAATATCAATACCATGCTCAAGCTACCTATGCAGACTGATATCCTCTTCTCATGCCCACGAGGGGGGGGGGAGCATAGCCAACATATTCGTGAAAATGTCTAATACTGTAAGTCTATAGGTTAAGGGGCATCTTTCGAAATTTTGTATTCACCTGTTGATGTGCACGAGCTGGGGAATATTTAAAATTCTTGTTAACACCTTGTTACGATCTGTTTATGGGAAACATGGAGTTAGTTGTTTTCTTTTCGAGAGATTCTACTAAAGGAGTAAGAAGAAAAACATACCAGCCATCGAGGGGAAAATGTGAGGGAGTTTTCTTTTCGCTATAGCCATTGACCTTGTCCAGCCACTCCCTTACATCTAATTTTAAGTTCTGGTTAAGTTTTATTCCTTCTGTTTTGTTTCTTGCTGTATGCTTGTATTGTTGTCTTTTCAGGTAACCATTGGTATTGTTATTCGTTCCTTTTCTCCTCCTTCCTTGTATAACTCAAATTTGAGTTAGGGGTCAGGTTATATTTTTCCTGTCTACCAATCACATTTTGTTACGCTCTGTTCTTTGGCGACAGGAAAATGAATCTAAAGTTGGATAGAGAGAAAGTCGAAGTTGTTTATTAAATAGTAATAATAATAATAAATACATAGCGCTCAAAACAAGCTCACGAGAAAAGAAAGGTGGCTTTTTGCCGTTAGCATTGCTAGAACCTATTTTAGCTGGCATTGGAGGTGGGACTGTGGGGGTGGTATCTGTGAGGGAGTTCCTCTAGGGCCATTGATCTTGTCCAGCCACTCCCTTACATCTAATTTTAAGTTCTGGTTAAGTTTTTTTTCTTCTGTTTTGTTTCTTGCTGTGCTCTTGTATTGTTGTCTATTCAGGTGACCATAGTTATGGGCCTATTGTTATCATTCGTTCCTTTTCTCCTCCTTCCTTGTCAAACTCATGTTTTAGTTAAGGGTCGAGTTATATTTTTCTTGTCTAACAACCGCATTTTTCAATGAGAGATATTTTGATTTGCTTTAATCCAGGACTCGTACATCACCTGAAATCTCTAACCTACCTGATGTTTGTTGACCCTTCTACCCACCTTGAATCATGAATTTAATGCAGTAGAGGTTTGCCATTGATAGTGTTGGAACCCGAAGCACAATGTAAGTCATAACTTTCCATATTCTACTACACTCGGAAGAGATTTCCCGGTGTCAGTGTTACCAAATGTTGATTTCCTTCAAGTGCCTTTTGCCTAAACACTGTTACCATCCTGTAATTGTTTCCCAAGACGAACATATCCAAACCCAATGTGTTTTCCTTGTTTTCCCACCTGAATTATAACCGACCCAATGAGAAGTTTAATCAGAGAAAGTTAAGTCTCCCATGCTACGCCTCACGCTTTTTCTGTTATCAAACGTGCAGCACACCCGATCCACGGATATAAGGACCTCTGACTGTTAAATTGCTTTTCTCATCCTGGGGCTGTACCAGCACTGGTGTAATGTTCCTTTAGGTATTGCACCAAAACGCGGCTTAACTTTAGGTGCCCCACCATTGAAACAATTTTTGGTACAAATAATAGTCCGAGAGTCCTTCTCTCAGTACCTACCATAAAAAGGCATGAAAAGACACAATTATATCTGAACTCGTGCGACATCTCAAGCAAGTCGAAGTTTCCGGCTTCAAGAAAAAAACTAAGCAAAAAACGAAGAAAAAACTTCTCCGTGACAAAGGCCCTTACTTAAAGCCACCCTGGGTTTAATCGACTTTAATAAATCTTCAATGAACTTTGATTTAAATGGAATGGCGAGAGTAATGAATGTTCCAAAATTTAGAGGTACTTTTACAAAGACACACTTCTTTTAAAACTTAGGCCTACTAGTGAAAACAGAATTGTAAACTTGAAAGATTTCCAAGATGGAGATGGAAGTCACTGTGTAGCCTATTCCACCGTGTTGGGAGAACCCTGTTATTTCGATACTTTTGGCAACACGGGTTCTCCCCGGTTCGTGGTAAACTACTCGGGATCGGGAATTAAATACAATTACGAACGCGTAAAACTTTGAACAAATTTGGTGCGGTCGCTTTTGCTTACTATTTCTAAGTGCCTTCTCTAAGGCTCGTAACTAAGAATATATTTTAGATAGGATGAGAAGAGGTATCTATTGAAAAGTGACATGCAAATCTAACTGGAAATCAGATAAATGTCTTCTGTATGAAAATCTTCAACTGTGTGTACCGCGATGGGCGAATCTTTTTCTATTTCGTAGGGAAAGTCGAAAATGTTAGTTGTTAGATGCTCGTCCTTTATTTTACTACTGTAAAAGGTTATCGTTCCTGCTTTATATTTAGTAACAAGTTCTGCACTCAGAGCGCTACAGTATAAAATTGGTTTACGAATTAAACTTGAACTTGTACTTATGAAGCTTGAAAAAGGACTAGAATTAACGAACCAGTGGACTTCTTTAAAAAGGGGGCTTTTCATGACGAAACTGATTATCGTGAAACAGTTTTGGTGGACAAATTTCTTCATAGCCGCATCACTCAGTAGTGTTGGCTCACTTAGCTTTCTAATCAGTTTGTTCACGGCATTAAATTGTACCTTCTGATAGACTTGTATCAAGCAATTGTTTTCGACGAATACCTTAGGAGGAGCATCACTCGGTAAAGTAGATTCACTTAGATGTCTAATCAGTTTGTGCATGGATATTGAAGTATGCTTTCTGGTGGTCCATTAATAAACAATTCCTCTCAACGTACACATTTGTTACCGCGTCAGCAGCCTGCCGGGGAAAGCTATGTCCTTAATTTACTTCTTCTTTGCGTAGAAATGTCCATCAGCCCAATCTACGTACAACGTATTTTTCAATTATGTAAACTGCCGGAAGCCAACTCCTTGGAAACAAGAATAATGAATGGAGGCAAGTCGGTTTTTAAGTTTTTGAATGTCTTTTGCCAGAGTAGCATTCTGGGGATTATTTACCACGTCATCAGTTTCGATAGCGGCTCCTACTTTAGTTAAACGCTTGCTTTTCATGTCGTAGTTGATTTCGGGGGTTAGAATGTACCCTAATCCTAGCTGTCTTCCCAGACCGCCCCATCACTTCACCCCTTCCCCTCTCGTTAGTTTCAATGCTTGTCCAAACTTATTGACCGACATACTTTTTTAAGTAATAGAAATTTCAAAATGTGCCAAGCCACCGATGAGCCTTTTAAAAATATATTATATATATGTAATAAAAGGCAGAACCTCGAAATAAATAATAAAAAGAATAATCTCAAAATGTCTCAACCATCATAGCTAACGAATGTTTCCATTCTGTTGCAAAAAAATTTGTTGAAAGTTAACAATGAGTAGGGTATAGAGATTAACAATGGGGTAAAGGTTTCCTTGTCTTCCTCCATACAGTTTAAAGATTTAAAGAGTTCAGGCACTCCCGTTTCTGTAAAAAAATCAAAATATAAAGGTTGGATTTCAACCAACGACCCGGAAACTCAAAAACTGTTTTAAAAAAGCAAATGGTACATTGTAAAAAACTAGCTATAAATTTTGAGACCAAAAATCCGTTTCCACGACTATGTTCAATATCCCAATTCTATGCATACGGCTTCATTCTGTTATCCATCTTGCAATAAGGTTAATAAAGCTAATGAAGACAAACCGTTTTGTCTTCGAACTTCGGTATACGAAAATATTCACAAAACTAAAGGGAAACTTACGTCATCGACAAACCCTGGTTTAATTTGCCATCTTACAACACTTTAAATCTGATGGAAGTTACAAGGAAAATTACCATGGGGTACATAGCCAATGAAACTCCCAGCAACGTGAAATTATGGTGCCGTGTAGACTTTGGAGTAGCTCATTCTGAAAATTCCAATGACAAATTTACCGATGAAGGCTTTTGGGGTTTGGTATCTCCGTAAACATTAAAAAATTGCGTAAATAAAAAAAACGTAATAGAAATAAAAAACTACGACTTTTTCGTGCCTAAGAAAGAACTTAAAAATGATCCATTTCTACTTTCGAATATCAGATGTCTAATTATAGGTCCCGCAAATTGTGGAAAAACTAACTTACTGTTTAATTTCATCTGCAATGAAAGATGACTCGACTATGACCGGTTATTTATTTACAGTAAAACTTTATGTCAATCATATTGCAAAGCTTTGCAGTCTATATTTATTGAAATTAAGGAAAACATTAGACGAAAAGTTGCATTTTTTCACGATTCTCAAATTGATTTAAATCCAACTGAAGAACTGGACCAAAAATTTCGTTACCTGATTCTTTTTGACGATTGCCTTTTGGACAAACAAAAAATAACATCAAACATTACTTTGCTCAAGAACGTTATTCAAACGCCGATGTCTCTATCAAGTGGTTAGAGAACACGCAAATTTATTATATAAATCTTTTTCCTCGTTGATTAAGTAAATTTGATACACATTTACGAAACTTATTTTGGTACAGGCATGGGATTTTTGGACTTTAAAACATTGTGTAGAACGTGTTGGTTTTTACTTAATGATTTTAGTAATTAACAAAATGATAAATGAGGAGAGATATAAACGTTTATTTTTACATATTAAACAAAAGAATGGAGACAATACAAAAAATCGCAAACGAAAATGTCATTTAACTAAAAAGTTTTTAAATCAACATTTGGATAACGGAGAACAAGAAGAATCACTACAAGAATTTTTTAAACCAGTAGTAAGCAATCTGAACCCAGCAGTTGGGGCTCTAAAACCAACATCGGTCGGTGGTGCAAAAACTGTAATGCAGCACACACAAACTACACCAATTAAAGCTCACAAAGAGGAAGAAACTGACGAGGATGACTACGAAACATTGGGTTTATCACCGTCCCCTTCCGAACCCATTACTCCTAGTAAGAAGACATTGTCAACCCATCTCAATTTCAGTCTCACCAAATATTCTACTCCAGCTTAAGCCCCAATAATGTGAATTCCTCCAGAGAATCCTTCCAACACCGAATATGTGTCTTTGAGCTCTGGTCCTAAACTCAACCTATATATTCCGCTATACAAGCTAGACGCCTTTCTACTTGAACTTCCCAACCTAGTCACTCTAAAGTCCCTGAATAGTATTTTACCTGGTCAGAATATTGGTCAAACAGCTATTTTTTCTTGATAAAGTTTTTCGAAAATCCCAAGGAGACTAACCAGTATTCGGGTTACGGTACGAAAAAAGGTGAGCTCACTTCAGTAATAAATTGGTTGAAATTTTTTCAGAATGAGATAGTGGTTGAGGGGGAGAAGTATGTGGGGGGGGGGACGCTGACTTCGGAATTTTCTAGTTTTCAAAGATTTGAAAGACACCTCCTACGTACCGGATGTTAAAGCAACTTACGTGGCCATGTTAAAAATACCCATACCATTATCAAAACAACGACCACACCACTCGTAAGCCCAAATCCAATTGTAGCACCAAACATATGTAAATTATCGCTCCATTTGCGATGACATGAAATCTAAGAAAAAGGGACTGGCATGGTTAAAAAGGTGGGTTATTCGTGGAGAGTCGATTATAAATATGACGACCATCCTAACGACTTGTCTCAGGATTGTCTGTAAATCTACTTAGGCCAGTCATGATGAACATAGAAACGAGATAGTCGAACGTTTTCAGAAATGCAGCAAAAACAAATTATATCTTCTCGAGGAAAAAGGGAACCTTAATAAAATTTAAGTTTAAGTTAATTTATATATAATATATCATATATATATATATATATAATAGTTACCACAATAGTGATAGGGCACTGGAAGCGGTGTGACCCACTAACACCAGTCCCAATTTAAAAGCAACCAAAGTACACAGAAGTTTGAACCAAAAAATAATAATAATAGCGGATTGTAGTGGATAGTTCATATATGTCCAAAACAAAGAACCATGGCAACAAAAAATATCACGATAGGGCACTCCATCAATATAAACATCACACTTCTAATGGCCCAGAACCGTTTGTTATTATAACCTCAAAAAATAACAGACAGATGGAAGTTGTATTTTGCGGGGTGTGCAGAACAAAAAGAGCTTCCATTATCAAGTCTGGAAAAGAAATGGTAAAGAAAATCATAGATAAGTTACCGTTCGAAATGCATTTACCTGGTTACAATACTGCAGCCCAGGAACAAAACTGGAAGAAAGATTAGGTCAAGGAGATCCGGGAATTAATAACCTAGACGAAGCGTGCAAAGAACGCGATATCGCTTACTCCGGGAGCTTGGATTTAAAAGATCAGCATGCCGCCGATGAAGTTCTCATTATTTCCAAAGCTCAAAGAGTGAGAGATGATACTACTCTGGGTGCGAAGGGAAAAACTAGCCGTTTCAATGGTTGAACAGAACTTCACAAAACTACCGCGAAAAATTTTTCCGAGACGAAAAGTGATTGTACTGAGCCTGAACGATATATGGCATGCTGACTTCGTGGAAACAATAACTTACGCTATCATAGATAAAGGGTTTAATTACCTACTAACCTGCATTAACGTCACGTCCTAATTTGTTTATGCCATTCTGCTTAAATTTAAATCCGGTATCGATGTTACCAAAGCTTCCAAGGAAATATTCAGAGGAGGAACACTACCTACAAATTCACAAGTCGATTTAGGTAGCGAGTTCTACAATAAAGACTTCAATGCCCTACTTAGACGCCATAACACCAACATAAACTCTACGTACTTTGAGAAAAAAACGAGCGTGGTAGAACGTTTCAACAGAATGCTGAACAATCAAGGTGGAAAAGATTCACCAGGCAGGGGAGTTACGAGTGTATGCATATTATCGACGAGTTAGTTTCGAGGTACAACGAATGGTTTACTCCACCACAAAACTGAAACCGTGAGAAGAAACCAAACGTCACAAACCTTTGTTGAGACTAAGCGGTTGTTGAAGAAACCCAAATATGCCGTAGAAAAGAAATTCAGAATTTCTAAAGTTAAGAACATTTTTGATAAAGGGTACATGCAAAATTTTACTAACAAAGTTTTCACGATCCGTAAAGTGCAAAAAACTGAACCGTAACTTATATTTTAAAAGATGAATAGGGTGAACCTGTGCTTTTTCTACGAACAGGAAATTAAAAAAACTCTTGTTAAAGATTTTTTTCTCGTGGAGCAAGTATTACATAAAAAGAAAGGAAAAGATGGAAAAATACTTTGTTAAATGGAAGGGCTATAATTCTAAATTTAATAGTTGGATAGATAATTTTATTGTTCTAAAATGAAATGGTTTCTCGTAAAAAATATTTAAAAATGTTTAAACTTTTAATGTTAACTTTTAATGGTAACTTTTAATGTTAAATTTTAAAATATTTTTTTATCCTTCCAACGTTTTATTCCCTATTTAAAAAAAAAGATTAAAAATTTTGTTCCTCAGTATTAAAAAAAGGTTAATAATGTGAAGATTCCGTATTTTGCTCCTCGTTATTAAAATAGGATAAACAATTTCTCGTTTCAGAAATGGAAACCGAAACTATTTTTACCTTCATTTATTGCAAGGAAACAATCCGTAGACAGCGCCAGTTGTGAATCCATCTTCGTACGTATAACCCCTCCGACTGGGAAGAATGCACCTGTTTCGTAGACGACTTGCCGGTTTCTTATTTTCTTTTATGACGCACGTACTTTGTTAACGAAGATATGAAATGCCACTGTTGGAGGGGTTTACCATTGGTGACCCACTTTGATTCTTCCTGTCTCTATGCATAGCTTTGCAAACTCTGCTGGTAATTTTTCTGCTCCAGATGGTTAATTGTAAGGTCCATATTTGTTTCGGAATCGACTTTCTTCAAGACACGATATTGACGCAGACGGGTTTTTGGTACACATGTTCAGAAGGATAAAGCCCGAACGACGGTCCCGCTCTACTGGACGAAGCATTCGGCAAAATTCAAGATTCAATTGACGCTTTCGCCGAGCATGGGAGCGGATAGGCCATATCCTGAGTCATCAACTTGATCATCAGAGTGGCGGAGTATCAGCCGCTGCAAGCTTCCTCGTATATTCCACTTCCTAGAAAACTCAAGAGCAAGGAGGAAGCGGTGGAAAACATTCAAACTCTAAACGATGAACATTTTTTTCTGTTTGTTGGATTTGGGTTTGACCAGTACTAATCTCGAAGATTACGAAGAATTCGAAGACATGCTCTACACTAGTTCTCTCATGACGCAAATTTATGTTAGAAAAATAAAAGACACGAAAATTTGATTGGTTTTTTAGACCATTCCAATTGTTTCGGCTTAACACGGACTCAAGGATGTTTTAGACGTTTTTTGTGAAAATGCAAATTACTCACGATTAATTTACGAATAATCGAATAAGTGAGTTCTATAGTGGTTTTGTTTTATATTTTACCTGAAAATACGCCTGAATAAGTAATGTAGAGAATTGTTTACCTTAGCTTGTGGCTGGTCGTCTTTTCTGCAGCGGTTGTCAAGGACTAACAGTATCAGAATATATTTGTAATCTGAATTGCATCTTTGAGATTGTTGGCCGGCCTTGTTTTCTTGTTGACAGGTGGCCTTAAGTAGCGATTTTAGCTATCTCAATGTACCTTAACTATACCTAGTTTTTAGTACTTTCCCTAGCCCTTAGGGTCATAATTGTATTTCCGATCGTATTTCCTCCTCCTTTCTGGTGCATTCATGCTCGCCTATTATGTAAAAGCTATTTAGCAAATGTTTGGTAATAAAGTTCACCTTTTCGACAGCAGGACTTGACCAGCTAACATGTCCAGCCTTGGACTGCTTTCTTGCAAGGGGGATTTAGTTGGCCTAAGTGAGGGAACAGTGGGATGACTTAGGGTTAAGAATAAACCTAACGACCCTAGGCCTATTTGCTGGACTTAGAATTAAGATGGTTTAGTTTAAGAGTGTCTTGTACTTGGGGTGAATTGTCACTAATCAATTGTCTTTGTTTTCAGCCTGCTATCTTGAGCTGCTTCTGTCTGTGGGTCCCACATGAACCTAATTCCTCTTTAGACTGGTTAAGTCGTTTTAAGGACAGGGCCATAGCGTCTTCGCTGTATTAGTTAGTGAAGTTCGAGCAACCCCGATGTGCAACCACTAGTGGCTGCGTAGTTTTAAGTCCACATCCAACCCCCAACCATTTAGTTTCAGTTCAGTCTAATGGCATGTCTCCCACTTTGCTGTTTTCCGGACAGTGGTGCCGAAAACCGGGATTCGTTTTCATGGCCTTTAGCAAATGAGAGTGTGGTTTGTGTAATGGTAATTAGGAACCCTTTCGGCTTACCCTAGAATTAAGTCGTGGTAGCGTCGCTGTTGCGACGTCCGTTGTTCTCTTCCCATTGGGGGAAGGGTAACTCGGATTCTGGTTGTTTCCTTCTTGTGGTTTCGAAAAGTCGAACCTTTGTGCCATTGTAAGTTTCCTTTGCTTGGCTACTAGTTTGCAAATAGAGCTGTATGTGATAGGTAGTTAAAGATGGAACTTGCACAACTAAAAAATAGTCGCGCGGCTAGGAGGCCAATTATTACTAGGTAAATTCAAGAATTAAGGCAAGCAATCCCGGATGAAGACAGAGGAGAGGTAAAAAGCTGTTTAGCTAAACTGATAGCGAAAGAAGTAACCTTACCGCAAGTTAATGAGCAATTAGAAGTTGCCAGCCTAGCAGCAGATGTGGCCGCAGAAATAACGAGCAACGATAATTTCAATGACATAATTATTGATGCAAAAGTAGCAGCAAATCGATTCCCAAAGTCGAATGTAGCAACCGCACCTGCCGTGGGTCGAAGTGTGAAATCCGCCAAACTGCCAAAGCTTCAAATTCCAAAGTTCAATGGAACTATAGCAGACTGGGAAAGATTTGCTGATCAGTTCTCAGCAGGAATTGACCAAATCCAGATTTGTCTAAGGTGGACAAATTTAAATATTTAAAGGGGCTGCTAAAGGAGTCGGCCAGTTTGGCAATTGCTGGTCTATCTTTAACGGAGGCGAATTACGACTACGCATTGAAGCTACTTGAGGAAAAATATGGAGATCAGCAGCTGCTAGTGGCGGAACATATACGTTTGTTGTGGGTCCTCAAGCCAGCAGCCAGAATGGACAACATCGTAGAATTGTGATTTCTTATAGATGACGTTCAAAAGCATTTGCGGTCCCTAGAGGTATTGGGGCAAGATGTGTCAACAATGGGGTCCTTGCTTTGTCCTATCCTGCTTCGTTGCTTACCAAATCCAATAATCAGAGAGTGGCTCTGCCAAAACAAAGGAATGACAGTATATGACTTGCAACTGCTGGTAGACTTCGTCAAAGAAGAATTGAAAGGATTGGAATTAACGTACAGTGCTAAACACTTAAAGGAAGGAGTTCATTCACAGACTGTAATTCGAAAAGGGGAAGTGTCTCGAGCCTCAACCCCGCCTTCAACCTCATTGCTTGTCACCGAAGGGTCAACAGGAACTATGGGTGGCCGCATGCAGCCTTCTAAACCATATTGTGTGTTTTGCAACAAGGGAAGTTCGCATTCGTTGGCAGCATGCCCAAAGACTGTAAGCAATCAAGAGCGCCGCATGGCCCTAGCAGCGTCACTTAGGTGTTTTCGGTGTTTAAGGAAGACCAACCATTTTGCAAGTACATGCTACGAGCAAGTCAGTTGTAGGACGTGCCAAGCTGTAACTCACAACACGGTATTTTGCTATAAACGCAACTCACCTTCAGTCGCCCTCACCTCCAGCAGCAGAAATATGTCAGAAGTTCCAGCCAGAGCAACTACCCGCATGAGAGCTTCATTACAGGTGGTACATACGTAGGCTACAGACACATCGCATTCTGCCGTGATGGCATCAGCGTCTTTGTCAAGAGGAAACAAAGACAAGACCGTCTCCGTGTTACAGACATAGCGAGTATGGGTGCAATATGAAGGAGGAATGGAAGAAATTGTGTTATTGGTCGATTCAGTGACTGAGCGCTCATTCATCTCGACACGGTTGGTAGAGCGTTTAGGATTGCCAGTGAGTGGGGAAGAGGAGACAGTAATTCATTCGTTTGGAGGTGGAAAACGTCAACAAAGAAGCCAAATAATTTCCTTTTCACTCTGTGGAAGTAATGGAGTCCATTTCAAGCTTTCTGTTCTGCAGGTTCCATAAATTTGTCATGGGGGTCAAGCTTTAGGAAAGTGGATTGATTGAAAGATTTTTGCAAGATCAACAAGCGTGTAGTAGGAATCAGAAGATGGGCCCAGGGCAAGTGGCAAGTGTAGATGTATTAATTGGAGCTGATCAGTACTGGAAAGTAATAACAGGTCAAATGAAGAAGTTAAACACGACTCTCATGGCAGTCAATAGCGTGTTTATGCTGCACGGTTGCACGCCCATGTATAGTCCCAACACAACTACGGTATCAATCTGTGTAGCAACAACCGCAGAAGAAAAAACCGAATGGTCTGGCGGTATTTCCAAGTTTTGAGAGCTAGACAGTAGTGGCACTTTGGCAGAAGAGGAACCGTCGAAACAGACTCTACAAGAAATAGAAGTTTGGGAGGCATTTAGTAGAACCACTTCATTGCAGGACAATAGATACCAAGTAGACATTCCTTGGAACGAAAAGAAGGATGAGCTTTCAGATAATTTCGAGGTAGCCTTGGAACATTTGCGAAGGTTTCAGAGAAAGTTGAGACAGAACCCTGTCATGTTTGAACGCTATAAGAGTACCTTGATTGAATATTTGGAGAAAGGACATGCGGAAGAAGTTAGGTTAGAGGAGCACAGCCCTACTGTGGATTGCATCCCTCATCATGCAATCATAAAGGAGGCTAGGAAGACTACCAAGCGCAGAATCGTTTTCGACGCTTCATCTAAGCCAGAAGAAGGACGTTCACTAAATGACTGTCAGCATGCAGGGCCAAGTTTGAATCCGCCCATTTTTGATCTTCTTCTTCGTTTCTGGTGGCCGAAAATTGGCATAACTGCAGATTTGGATTTGAGCAAAGCCTTTTTGAAAGTAAGACTGAATCCAAAGGATAGAGACGCAGATCGATTTCTATGGACGGATGAGCCATTGAAAAAGAGAACCAAACTACCCTTGAGGGTACTACGCACGACGAGTGTACTCTTTGGAATGAAAGCTAGCTCGATTTTACTTGCCGCAACTATTCAACTGCATGCAAGCACACACCCCTTGAGTAGCAGGGAACTCGGTCAACATTTGGATTTGCACACATAGGCTACGTGGATAACCATTTGAGGTCTACAACGGTGTATGAGTTAATGTTGAAAGGAGGCATGCAATTTATGAAGTGGGCTTCCAATGATGAAAAATTGCGAGAATTTTGGATAGCGGATGGGCGGACATCGGCTGAGAAGCCTGTAGAGGAAATAGTCAAGGTTTTATATCTTACCTCGAACACTATGGCAGACAGTTTAAGTTTGCGCTCTAGTGTTCTTTTGGAAGCAAGCCAATCGGAAGTGTCCACTAAACGTCACGTGTTAGAAATGCTTGCTCGAGTGTTTGATCCACTCGGTTTTCTTGTACCATTTGTCATCTTGTTAAAATACTTGTTACAAGATATATGGCATCTGAAGGTGAAATGGGATGAAGAAATACCAAAGAATCTCCGAGTAGTTTGGTTGCAGTGGAAGCAAGACTTACAGCAACTCGCACGTTTGGAAATTCCATGTTGACTACAAGTCAGCACTTTACCAGGCTTTCAGTTGCACACGTTTTGTGATGCAGGACCACGTGTGTATGCGGCGGTTGTTTATTTCCGTTATGCGTTAGGCAACCCACAAAGTTTCAACACTTGTTTTGTTACAGCTAAGTCTAGAATAGCCCCACTTCAACCCATGAGTATTCCAAGATTAGAATTGATGGCCTGCCTCATAGGAAGTCGTCTTACTGAAAGTGTAGCACAAGTTTTGAGCTTACCCAATGCACTTCGTTTCTATTGGTCGGATTCTATGGTAGCCTTGAAATGGATTGAGGATGTTCCTTCTAGGTGGAAGCTGTTTGTTGCCCGAAGAATTCATGAGATACAAGCACTTACAAGAGAAAGAGGCACCTGGAACTACTGCAGTAAAAAAAGAAACGTTGCAGATATTATTACGAGAAGACAAAGACTACCGAAATTGCTTTGTAATGAGGAATGGTGGCATAGCCGACTAGAAAGAAATGGAACCAGCTTTGAAGGAGGCAGAGAGGACTGACTTGAGTAGTGAAGAGCAAATAGTTCCAATTGTAATTCAAGTAGTTGTGGAAATGACGCCACTACTAGAAACTGAGAAATTTAGTTCTTGGCAACGGCTGACTAGAATTACAGCATGGATCCTACGTTTTTGTACAAACTGTCGTAACAAGAATGGCAAGAGAGTTCCTTGGTTATCCCACCCGGAAATAGTTGCAGCTGACAAGTTTCTGGACCAGAGAAAAGGTCGTTGTTGGCAAACAAAGAATTATCTAAGGATTCCAACATTGCTCAATTTAAACCATTCTTAGATGCAGTGAAATTGATACGTTTAGGTGGAAGACTAGAGTTTGTATCCTTTTGTGAAGCTCAGAAGCACCCTCATTTGTTGAAGGGCGGAGGTTTAGAAGATTTGTTAATACAAGACCGTCACATTCAGGCAATGCACGGAGGGGTGCAAAGCACGTTAGCCCTGTTACAAAAGGATGTATGGATTGTGCAAGGTCGTCAAGTGGTAAGGAAGGTGGTGTATGGATGTATGAAATGTCAACGATTGAACGCTGAAGATGAGGCTCCTTTGCCTGCCGAGCGAGTGACAGAGGTCGTACCCTTCCTGCACTGTGGGCTGAACTTTGCAGGCCCGGTTTCAGTGAGGGCTAAAGAAGAAGTGGTACAGGCCTACATCTGTTTGTTCACGTGTGCAGTAACTCGAGCAGTGCACTTGGAACTTGTAGCATCAAAGAGTGCAGCTAATTTCATTCTTGCCTTTAGAAGGTTCGTTACTAGAAGAGGAGGGTGCAGAGTAATCTTTAGTGACAATGCTCAAACATTTAAGAAGGTGGACCGATTGCTTAGAAAAAGTTACGCCTGGTTACGTAACACACAAGTACAGCAGGTGGCGACTCAGCTAGTAATTGAGTAGAAGATGGTCCCTCCTAGAGCAGCATGGTGGGGAGGAATTTACGAACGAATGGTACAGGTAATAAAATACCACCTACGGCATACCCTAGGCTCTGCACTGCTTTCGTCAGATGAATTTTACACTGTGTTAACTAAGGTAGAATCGGTTGTCAACAATCGCCCTTTAGCACTGCTCACAAAGGATTTTTCAGATGAGGAGTATTTGTCCCCTGCGCACTATTTGTTTGGACGTAAAAGGGGTTGCCTCACAGATAGTTTGCTACACACTGCAGACATTCCTACCAACCCACAGTTGTTGAGAAGTTGGAGATACAGGGGTCAGCTCATGGCTCGCTTCTGGAAAAAATGGCACCCTCATTATTTATTGCAACTTGCTCACGAAGTACAAAGAGGCTCCAAGCAACAAGAACCCGTCCAACTTAATGATGTAGTGCTAAAAATGGAGGAGAAGTTGCCTAGAGGAACGATGGAAATTGGTTCGAGTTATTGAGTTAACTAAGGGTAGATATGACAAAGTTCAGTCAGTTAAGCGGCATGCAGACAGAAGTCTCGCACGCAGAGCCGTTCAACACGTTTGTCCTTTAGAAGTCCTATAGGTGCAAACACGGTGGTCACGTCCTGTATTAGTTGTTTTAGAAGGCAGGGCAGTGGCGCACTTTCCCATAACACAGAAGAAAGAGCATGAAGAACATTCATGATGAAGTACATTGTCAGGGACATGTAACACGTTAGGGATCACTATACAGCTATTGACCGAAGAAACACTTACACTACAGGTTTTTTGCTCATAAAGAACACTTGTTCAATCAGATTTATGATGTTTTCTTCAGGAAATAAATCAACGTAAAGCATCGTTTTTTCATTCGTCAGTCTGCCGAACTTGCCATAGGGTGTAAGCAGCACAGCAACTTTTGGATTAAGGGGATGTTTCTTGACCTTTCGCCTCTCAGGCCATCTCGGGAAGGGTGACTTGAGAAAGGCCATGGACTGTACCAGTCGGAATTATGAGAGAAAATAGTCATTATTGAATCCTTAGAATGAATTTCATCGACCCTTGGAAGTCCTGAAGGGGTGATTGTACAGGCAGTTGTCCCATTCAACGGAAGTGCTCGAAGATGTTATGGGCCGATTCCTCCTGAGAAGATGTATGTACGGACCATTACTAATGTACGAGGAGAAGGCTAAATTCCGAAGATGAGAAAATCCTACTTAGGTGAAGAATCCTCCTTGCTAAACCTATTCTTCGTGGG
>JAHWFP010173582.1:0-24674 GCA_023313725.1 Lithobius niger | reverse complement strand
GAAAGTCTCCCCATTAAACTCGACATAGATGTGTGCCAGCACTAATTAGGAGGCCACGCCATGCACGTGCGCAGATTTCGAACGCTGAATTCCACGGTGGCGATGTAGTTGACAAAAGTTTAAGTTGTGTAGGTTAGGCCTGATAAAGACAGACGTCGTCGGTCTGTTGAAAATTTGCAAGAATACTGGTACAGTATTTTGATTCTGAAATTGTGCGTAACAATCTGTTTTCAACAATCAATTTTCAAGAATGACGAACTTTCAGAGTAGAAGCCGTTATGGAATTTTCAACAGATATTCATTAAGGTGCACAGAAAAAATCAAATAAATGGCTAATTGTTTCAAAGAAACTTTTTTTTTTTTAATTAAGGGCGGTAATGAACTAAAATTGAAAATCTCCGTGTTGACAAAACGCGTCTGAAAGTGAAAGTCGGCGTTGTTAGGCTAAAAATCGTTGTTCCCACCTGACAGGCAATAGTGTGAAGGTTTATAGACTCCTTTTCCATTTAGTTTTGCGTCGTGGCTGTTGTTTTAATTTTTTAATGCTGTGAAACATCATCTTTCTTGTGATTTTCAACGATGAACTAAAACACAAGCGCTCACGTGAAATCCGAAGCAAGCGGCGGCGGCCATGCTGAAATCATGCATCAGCCAATGAGAGTGCGTCAAATCGGTCACGTGGTGCCAACAGGCCAATGAAGGAACGCGATCTTCAAATGCTTTGGAAAGTTAGTTTGAAACCGCCAGAAACGGCCTACTACAATTCGCCTGATTGGCTAATGCCAAATGGCCGTCGAGAAAATATGTTGAGAGGCCTGGATTTATGGGAATTCCAGCTTTCCAACGAATCCAAGATGGCGGCGCCCGGTGAAATCGTTCGATCGCTACCGCTGATCAAAAAAAGACCAATTTTCTGCTTTCTAACTTACGAAAAAAGAACGAGAACGACATTTTTGCAGTTTTTAGTGAGTCTACACTCAACTAAAGTGCTTTTTACAAAATTATAGACGTCGGTAAGGCCAGGAAAAAAAAATTGTGCGGTTCTCGGGCGCGGGCGGGTCCCCAAAAATCATGCGGGTCAATCGCTTTTTATTTCATTCGTCTTACGTCGTTACCCGTGGAGTGAGGCACTACCGAAATATTTATTTTTGCGAAAATTGTTGGACACAATTATTTCAAACTTTCGATCACAATTGTAACGCTCAAATTCAAAAACAAAAATACACACTGTACGGTATTTTGCGAATTTTCGATAGGCCTAATAGTCCGAGTGGTGTTAATTTCGGTCTCTCCTAGGCCTCTCCTATTTCGATTAGGCCTATCGAAAATTCGCAAAATACCGTACAGTGTGTATTTTTGTTTTTGAATTTGAGCGTTACAATTGTGATCGATTGATTTCGAACATTCAAAGTAGAAGATGGTTCATTATTTCAAACTTATTACACGCACGCAAGATATATTCATTAAAGTGCACAGAAAAAATCGGACAAATGGCTTTAATAGTTTCGGAGAACAGTTGTTTTTTTTTAATTACTGGCGGTAATGAAAATCGAAAATTTCCGTGTTGACAAAACTCGTCCGAAAGTCGGCGTTATAGGCTAAAAATCGTTGTTCCCACCTGACAAGCAATAGTGTGAAGGTTTATAGGCTTCTTTTCCATTTCAGTTTTGCATCGTGGCTGCTGATTTAATTTTCTAATGCTGTAAATCATCATCTTTCTTGTGATTTGCAATGACGAACTAAAACACAAGTGCTCGTCAAGGGCTCACGTGAAATCCGAAGCGATCGGAGGTGTCCATGTTGATATCGTGCATCAGCCAATGAGAGCACGCAAAATAGGTCACGTGGTGCGAACCAGCCAATAACGGAACGCGATTTTCAAAGCTTTGTAAAGTTAGCTCGAAACGGCCGGCCTAATACAATTCGCCTGATTGGCTACTGCCAAATGGCCATCGAGAAAATATGTTGACAGGCCTAGATTGAGTGGAATTCCAACTTTCCAACTAATACAAGATGGCAGCGCCCAGTCAAATGATTCGACCGCTACCGCTGATCAAAAATGACCAATTTTCTGCTTTTTAACTTAGGAAAAAAAGAATGAGAAAGACATTTTTGTAGTTTTTAGTGAGTCTACACTCAACTAAAGTGCTTTTAATAAAACTGTAGACATTGGTAAATAGGTTTTTTTTTTTTTAATACATAAATCAATGCGCAACATGTCAGGAATTTCAGCGTTTCGCATTTCGATATTTTGGTGGAAAATTGCGTTTTTCGACCCATAGTTTACCTTCAAACTTATATATACGTCGTTACTGTGTTTGGGATGATATTTTTGGGCGTGTATAACTTATACGTTCATACTGCTTAAAGATTAAAGAAAAATTTTTAGCATTTTCATATCATTTTGAAAATAAATAATAAAATAAAAAGCCGGGTGGCCTGGTCCTTTTTCGACCTTCGAAATGCCCGAGAACCAAACTTATTTTTTTTCCCGGCCTAACAACGTTTTTTTTTTTTTACAGAAATCTATGGATAACACGTCATGTAGCGAATTTCAGCTTTTCTCTTTTCAATATCTTGGCCTGGATGGATAAGGTCTTTATCCCTACAATACTTAGCCAACTAATTTTTTTAATTACAGACAATAATGGTTATTTGGGAAACTTATTCTGGCATAAAAGAAGAAAAAAAATCCTCGTAATGTTTTTTCCTCAGACTTAATAGGTTAAGTAAAATATTACATAATAAAATAAAATGGCAAAGGAAACGAATACTTGATTTATGTTTTCGGGGAAATTTGGTTCGCTTACTGGGGCATTTAGAAGATTGTCGACACCTGCCCCCATAAAATCATTGTCCTGCATAGAAGCTCATGGGCTTATATCCGGAGCATGGGCTTAAATTCGGGGATTTACGGCAAACACTTTGAGCCAAAACAAAACTTGTAATTCTTTAGTTGGATAAAGTGCAGTTCTCAAACATGAAATCTTATTGGATAAATTCAGTTATCCAAACTACCAGAAGTGCTTAGGCAAGGGTGATGGGTCTACTGTATGATTGGTTAGCAGCGCAAGTATTTGATTTTTTTGTGACAGTGACGTTATGGTGGGGTTCAACTATAATGGTTTTTAACCTCTTTTGCAGCGAGTTTAAAAAAATACTAGAATATTCTTGAGAATTAGGTTCCAGTATGAACTTTAAAATTTGCAAAAAAAAAATGTAGGAACATACTTAGTAGCCATGTTATTAGAATTTAAACAGGACGGAAAGCCGACGGCTCAACAAAAGTTAAATGTAGATGCAAAACTATTTACGTTGCCTTTTGGACTTATACATCAGACTGCCTGATGTAAACGAACCCACAAATTTTGAAACCAAAGGCCGAGGTCCTACCGCTGGGCCATACTGACACAGCCTTTCAGTAGGGATCAGCGGAAGGACCTCGGCCTTTGGTTTCAAAGGTCGTGGGATCAATTCCCCACTCAGTCAGTTTGACATATAAGTCCAAAAGGCAACGTAAATAGGTGTGCATCTGTATATATTTATTAGATATTTATACAAACAAAATATTCCACGAACTGTTAGACGGCATAATCTACTGGCCAAGTCACAAGCTTGGTCGTACGTAGACGTTGTATGCTATATATGCTTGTGTGCTTGTGTATGTGCTATATATATATATACGTTGGTGCTTAATGGGAACCTGCCACAGTTGATATTTTCTGGATGTCAGTTTGCCCTGTATTGTGCTATCATCAGTGGGTGTGTTTTGTGATATTTAATTAACTCAAGATTACTGAAAACTCAGTTTAAAAGTTTTACAGCTGCAAACTGAATTTGTAACAGCAAATTCATAGTTTCATGGGAGACGTTCCTGAAAATCAAATCACCGATAAATGGTATTTTACTGTAAAGCCCAATTTTAAAACAACCTCTGTATTTTGCAGGTCATGGAAGTCATGCATGCTTTTGATAGTGACTATTCGCGGCTGAATAAAGTTTTGTGGACTTCAAGAGAAGGCAAACCTGACCGCACTGCCTATTTTACCACCAACAATTATGGAGTCGATGCAAACCGCACTTTTGATTTGGCTGGGCTAGTGGTATTTACTGATGCTAACGTGACCCGTCTACCAGGTAGGTTTCAGATGTTGACTACAAATTGACAGTGGAAGCCGGCTTTCTGCAGCTACTGCAATATACGACTTAGGATGCAAAATAATTTTTCTTGGCTTCCAGCTGTTCTTTTACTAGTCCAAAAGCCACTCCGTCATCAGGGTTTCTATTTCCTTTTTTACGCCATGAAAAAAACTTATTTACTCTGTAACGCAAAATAAAAAAAACTACCGGTACTTTTATCAGGGGATGAAACTTAAAGCTGTGGTAGATTACTATCAGTTGCAAGTGTCAAATGAAAATGGGTCATGTCGATCTGAAATGGAAACCGTGGTACGAGTTCTGATACGAACCGTAATATGTGCATTATGGTTAATCAGAACAGCCTTAATCAAAAACCTTTGTACAGTACACTGTGGCACTGTTTGTTCTGTAGTGTGGAGTCTCTAGACTCTCAGTTAAACAGATTATTTTCCCCTATTGTATGCTTCATTTACGCGTATCGTTGTGACATATTATTTAATTACATGCATACATTTTTGGCATGTTGACCGAGAAGAAAGCTGTTTTCCTTCCTTATACTGTATGCTACTTAAGGTTACCGCTGAGAAAGATTGAACCGCTTCTAAGCTGGGCTGAAGCCTGTCGCCATGGGTTCGTCCCGGTAGCGCAGTTGGATAGTAACCAGGATGTCCTACTTTAAAGCGAATTACCTCCTTGCCTTATGACTGCATCGAAAATGCTCAGATGCACTGAGGTTACAGACTTGATGGAGAAATATAGCTCTACACCTGCTTGTGCTTCACGGCAACCAGCTAGATAGCATTGCTGTGGGATTAATAGGTTAAAAAGGGTCCCGTGATGCCTGAAGTTGCTGTCTGCGTACGACAGGTCACAGACGGTTAACGATAGAATTTCTCATTGTGCCAACTGAAAAGCAAGGGATACCCAAACATAGTCCCCAATATTCGATGGGAAATCTTCTAGTCATCATCGTTAAAACTTTATTTATAACTGTACGTCCTGTGGAGTATCAAGGAAACTTTATGCATAATTTCGTTTAGATGGTGCTCCTTTATTGCTGATTGCTTCACTTGCGTCTTACTGTCATCTGGTGTGTTTTTTTAAATTTTATTTTATGTTTGTAGATTTGTGCGAAGAGTCGTTGGGTATACTGTCATGTATGGACGGCACTTGCTACAGATTTGATCAGAAATGCAATGGTAGAACAGATTGCCAAAATGGATTTGACGAGTCTGATTGTAAGTATTTTAATTGTGTTTAGTGATCATTTGATTGGTTCAAATGTTCCATTACGCAACATTGGTTTTACTAACTACAGGTGGCTCCGACATAAATACCAACAACTTCCAAGATTTCCGTCTTAGTCGGCGAAACCACATCGACCGTTTCTTTGATCCCGATTTTGGTGATTGGGCGTGGATCAGCTTTAATTTGGCTCCAGAGGGCAATGAAATGTTTGCTATAGGACCAGTGCCAAAACGTCCTACCACCTGGATATTAAACGGCATCAGCATGAGCCGGGAATTCGGACTTGGTATTATTTCTCAACCGTTTGAGGTAATTTGAGCTATTTATCATTCATTTGTCTAAGTAAAACTGTTTTCGAGTGCTTTCGAATGATGCTGAACGCTCGTCTGTACTGTAGTTAACGGGGCTTCAAAGTTTAAAATTTTTTTGGTTCAAAGTCAAATATTATTCAGATGTAGGGATGTGCGATGCCGATACTTGAAAAAATCGAGCCAAGCCGAGTGCGCAACTTGTTTTTGAACGTAGCTCGTTGCTTCCCCGTTGCTTGCGTTGAGTACGTGCAAATACCGTAAAATCACATGACTTGTACTATTTGCTCGAAATAAAAAAAATAAATAAAAGATAGACGAAATCAAGCCTACCGAGACGGCAAACTGCTGACGCTTGACCTTGCAGTATGTATGAAGCAGGCTGCCGTTTGGGGAAATATTCTGGCCTCAGACTATCTGCTGGTTGAAGACTTGTATGGGTGGCCCCGAAGGCTGGGGCTTTGGTTTGGGAGGCAGTGTTGCAAAAGGTCTATTGTATATTGGGGGCTGGTGCGAAGTTCGGACACCAAGGGACCTAAGACTTTTACGGCAACGTGACCATGTTCAGGGTGTGGCTGTCCTGCAAGATGATGAGGATAGTCTGCAAACCTAATCAATTTCCGCACTGAACTGTAGTTGCACTCATTGTTTTATACATAATTTATTGGTGTCCTTGTTGCTTTTTTTTATATTGTACCTTGTGTACAGAAATTACATAAATAAGAAAATAAAATAAATAATAAATTTTGTATAAATGGTGATTCTACCAGAGAACTTTTGCAAGCAGATTAATTTGTTTCAATTTCGTTTCACAGTTTGAAGGCTCCAGACCCTTTTTTATGACAATGGAAATGCCATCAATCTGCACCCGGGGTGAGCAAGTTGGTGTTCGAGTGCAACTTTTCAACAAGCAACCTTTCGAGACATACGTTTTGCTAGTCCTGCCTGACTCGCCTCACTACCGTTTCGTACATGTGGAAGCGGAAGGTTACGTCAACTCGTACAGTGCCCGTACATCGGCTGGAGAACATCATCACTTAATATGGGTAAGAACACTTGAAATTTATTAAACGTTGTACCTTGGTTACCTTAAGCCCGGTTATCTCAACACCTTGTTTATCCAAATTTGCCGATGTTTAGACGAGAACTAAGAATTGAGCTCGCTTTTTTGCTTCTGAAATCATTTCATTGCAAAAAAATATTCTTTTCATATATGTGGAGGCATGCAACAAACACAATGTCGTGGGGGGAATATACACTGCATGCTGCTTTAAACTTCTCCAGACGAAAAAAGTTGCAAATTGTGTTTGTAAAAAGTAATACAGTTCCCAACCTGTTGTGATCTTGCCAAGACCTTTGATATTGGGCTGCAGATAATAATCCATCCCTTGGCAATTGGCAGTTTTATGTTGACTTTGACAGGAAGCAGTAAGTTTTTCACACCAGAGTAACGAGGAAAGTTGACCAGTTCTTGTACAGTAACATTGGGGATGTGTCTTGATGGCATTTCTTTGGGTTGAAGCTGCTTAATCTGGGTGCAGCGCCTGTCCTTTGGGAGCTTTATCCACACACGGCAGACACCATAGGGAAGGTTTAATTCAGACATGAATGGGAAGGTTAACGAACAGATCATTCTGTTGTACTCCACTCATAGCCTACGTAAGCGGGGTCTCTACTTGACATAATTTAGCTGCAGCTATGGCTGTGAGCCTGTTGTCAAGCATTTCTCATTAAAACCATCTTTTGACTGTGTATTGGGTACAGTACGACAGTAAGCTTTCTTGAAGCAAGTTCTTAATTCTGTGCAACGAATTATGAGTGAAGTATAGTGTCAAAATTCTTTGTGCATAGGGTAAAAACTGCACATAAACGCAAAACTGAAGTGAACTAACAAGGATCCACGATTTTACACGATTCCATGATCAGGGTGGCGTTCTACCTGGAAAACCGGGAAATTCAGGGAATTTACCAAGTTAGGGAAAATTCTGGGATAAATCAGGGCATTTGAAGAATATTTACCAAAAATCAGGGAATTTGAATATTTTCCGGAAAATCTTTCAAGTACAAAGAATAAGTAATTCGGGTTTCATTTTTTACGTCTAAAACCTTCACTTTATTTCAGTTAAGGGGGAATACTAGTGGTTAAACATGAATTTTTGTCAAAAAAGTCATTTTTTAAAAATAATTAAATTAAGTGCTCTGATATTTTTTCTGCGCATTGTTGCCTGTGTTAATCCTAAATCTGGCTAGGAATATTGTAAAAAAAGCAATTTTATAAACATTATTAAAGAAGACTGAACTAAAACTTGGAAACTTTGACTTGGGTTTTCTCATATTCATATTTTCGCAGTACTCGATATCTTAGGAAATCTATTATTTAGTGTAGAAATGTGCTAGAGTATTCAGTGATGGCTCTTTTTTTGCTGCTGGAATTGTATAAACGTGATGACACATGTTTTCTGGGGCTAATAAAATTGCTTTAATGTTAATAACATTTTATATAAACTATTATGACAAGCGCTTTATTAATACCAGCCTTTAAATTACCCCTAACAAAAACTAAAGCTTGTATAATGCATTTCTTGGTCTTAGTATGTGCCTTGACCCATAAGCTAACACATGTAGGCCTAAAAAAGTGTCTAGTGTGATTAGAAAGCAAACGATAGATTTCCTCAGTGAGCACTATGATATGCTAATTTTTTTAACTAATTAATTAATTACGGTGCGTGTAATTGAAATTAAGACATCAAATTTCCACTTTTAGTGAAGTCAAACATACCCAGTACTGTGGTAAAAATTTCGTTCATCTTCATCAAGTTTGAAATTTTCACTAGTATCCCCCCTTAAAACTTCATCCCCTTTTTGTTTCATTTCTGATAAAAGCGAAAACTCCTTAGGCCTTAGTAAGACGTTAGTGAGACGTTATGTGTTAAATGAGCTTTTCGTTTTGTTAAGATTGTAGCCTTTTCCTGCTCTTTACCCATACCAATTAGGGCAGTGCAATTTTTTTTATTTAGCAAAGCAATGCGATATAGTTATTGCTTGACTGAAATGTGAAAAAAAAAATTATTTAGTCCTGTACTCCACCTTGCTTCGACCAAAAAAAAATCGGGGAAAAGTATTAGTATTGTAGGGGTCGTAGAGTTCGTACTTTTTTTTTTTCTAATTTCGTTATTTTCCTACTTTTTTCCTGTTTTCAGATGTACAGTTCCCTACTTTTTTTCAGCCATGCTTATTTTGTTTGTAAATTTAAGTGCAAATTAATAAAATAACGTATAATATTTGAGTTCAATACGTAAGGCACGAATTCCATTGTCGCATTCGGTCCCTGACTTGTTTTCAACGTAATGAGGCGTTCTGTGTGTGCGCGTTGAAAAGCATCACTTCCTGTATCGTATCCTGCGCGACTGTTTCGTTTTCACAAGTCTACCGTCAACGTCCAAGCATAAATTGTAGGAAAAGTGCTTAGCCTACTATTATGTTTCCACTGTTTAAATTTAGTACTAGCTGTTGGTAATTTCGTTTCTCGATACAATGAGTGAGTATTAAAATCCGTAAGTGTTCTCTATTACGTCACCATGTGTATTGGCTTGCTGAGCCAGCCCCGATGGAATGGTTTCGTCACACATTTGGTTATTTCCAGTTTGGAGAGCGTCGACACTCGACAGCGTGAAAATATTTGGAAAGTTAATGAGCTACAATTGCATGCTGCTAATATGTACTGCTATATGTATCCCCGTCTTGTGCACGCTACTGAATTTAACCAGCTCGAAATGAGCTTTCCTATGGCTTAGGCCCTATACACTTCAAGACCATCTCAAACGACTTTGGATTTAGGCTATTTAGCAAAACCTAAACATCAAATGTGAGATGAGGATGAAAAAATTGCGTAGTATCGAAATATTCTGTTTTTTACTTCTTTTTACATCATCCACACTCCCCCCCCAACGGCTATACTGTTAAAATAGTAGAGGTCTTGCTGAAGAGAATGCTTATATATTTCACGTCTCGGTATATATTATATTGCTGGCAGGTTGCGTAGGCTTTTTTTTGAGAACAAGTTACAAATCTTTTAAATGTTCAGAAAAAAGTGTAGGTCTACTAAAAAAATGTTAGATTTGTCTGGCAGTGGTTTCCTGCTTCCCCCCCCCCCCCCCCCCCCCCCAAAAAAAAAAACTAGATCCATCGCTGTCTAGCTTGAAGGGCTACTTTTTCACAGCTGCTGCCATGAGAAAGTTATTAAAGAGATTTTTTTAATGGCTCTGGTAGCCTAGATTTAAGAATGCTTTTGAAACGAGGTAAGCTTTTATCACTTTACTGTTATTAACCCTGATATTATGCCGAGGGGTCCTTTATTTTTACGTACTTTTTAGTGAAAAATTCCTTATTTTTCCTTATTTATGACTTACAAAATTCCTTATTTCCTATTTTCCCCCCACTAAAACCCGCTACGACCCCTGGTATTGATCTGAAAAATCTGGAAATTTCATCATGAGCTTTTGAACGCTACCCTGATGATAGTGGAAAATTATATACATAGACGAAAAGTTTAAGACTAGGCAGAATTCAAACTTCAACTAAAACTTAACAATAAAATTGTCCCGTGTTTACATTATTTTCCTCTGTGTGCTGGTGTTGCCAAGAATGAATTCTCATGCGCGATTCTCATGCGTGATTATAATTTTAGCAGCATTACACAATACTGTAAAACATTTATTAGAGGATAGTAGGTAGGCTAACTTTTATAATTTTTGTGTTGTGTTTCTTTGCGAGGAATTGTAAGGTTTCTTTGGAAAATATCATGTAGTTCCATTTAGTTCTGTTTGTTGAGAGCTGGTTTGCAGTAAATTTTGAACATATCAAAACAAAATTGAATGTTTTATTTTGAAAGGAAGTGTTGCGTACCAGCTGGTAAGAAGTACTCGTGCATGTAATGTGTCTTTCATATTCTGAATGCATTTTGTTATTGTCATAAAATATTGCCGTTGTGTGCATGCCCGGCGCCAGGGACCAACGGTTTCAAAGTTGGATGGTTAGGCTTAGGGAAAGATTTAAATTCAGGTCGAATTCATTCACTAAAGCATAAAACAAGTTAAAAATTAACGTTGCGTGGGTATGGAGGAATGAAAACATTTATATGAACACCAAAATCTGTCAGTTTTTCGCAATATTATAATGTCGGCTTATAAACCGCAGGTTGCTTAAGAGAAAAAAAATCTGGTTATGTGCTTGATAGTACAGTATTTATTTATACATATATGTATTTATTACTGTTGCAGATTCAGCCTCATGACACGTTTACAGTTCACATCCCAATTGTGTCAACTCATGTCGGTAAATTTAATATTTCGGTGGAAGCATTTACGCATGTAGGAAGAGACAAGGTTATCCGACAGCTGACTGTGGAGGTAGGATGGATTAAATACTATGCCTCAGTCTCGAAACGTAGTACGTTATCAGAATTGCTACACAAGGTTTGCTTCTTAATTTTTAGCCTGACGGAATGATGCAAAACCTGCATACGTCGTTAATTCTGGATTTGAAAAATCAACCTCTCAGTCTAAAATTTCTCGACGTCAACATAACGGAGACCCCCATCGTGCCTTACGAAATGTGGCGACGCTATGTCTTTGAATCTCCCAGAGCCCGTGTATCAGTCTGTGGTAAGTAATGTGGGGATTATTAGTTCATACTATCGCTCCTCCAAATCTATTCACAGTTAAGGGACTGGGTAGACATAAAACATTGGGTCAAGTCAAAGGTTGGGGTTATTCTAAATCAGAATCCAAACTGATGAAATAAGGCCTAAAGTCGTGGTTCAGTTTTGGTGGTGTTTTAATAGGTAATGGTGATTGGCCTGTTACCTAGAGAGCGGCCGGTGCCGCAGTTGATTGAATAGGATCGAGGCGGTGATGGTGTTGAGTACAAATGACTCGTATTTGTTGGTAACCGTTTAAACGGTAAGGCATACAGTAATTGGGCTTGTAGGGCGGCGTGTGCGGTCTTTCGGTGACAGAATCATGGATCAGGTTGGTGACTAAGCGAACAATAATCAGTGAAAACTGACGTTCGTGGACTGGTTGGTAAAACGGCGGGAAACGTCGTACTGTTAAGGGGAGCCCCTACTCGAAAATCTAAGTCGTTCAAAAAAAAAAAAATTAAGTCGTGTGGTGGTTATAAGTGTCAACCCTAGCTTCAGAAACAACACTAAAAAAAAAAATTAAAAAAATTATAAAATTTATATATATAAAAAAATTAATTATAAATTTTTTATACGTTTGGTAAAAATCAAATTTCTCTGCATCTAATTGAGCTACAGGACCCAGGTTTGGCTTGAAATGTTCAAAAATGATTGTTTTATCATTTGTCAGAAGCTTTTAAAAAAAAAAATTTTTTTTAATGTAGTTTTATGTAATTTACATAATAATTACATAAAAAAAATGTATTCTCGGTAATAATTAATTAAAAAAAAAAATTTACATAGTTATGACAAAAATGCTTCTGTCAGTTTTTGCATCTATGTCCCAGGATTAAAACAAAAAAAAAATCATCCTGCTATGTCACATACAACCCAAAATATATTCTGTCAAAGTAATGCATACAGCGAAAAATTTAATTGTGAGAAAACTAAGAAAGAAAATCGATGATGTGGTTTTTATTGAAATGCGCATGAATTTGGAACCATTTCTTAGTGATTACAAGTGGACTCACACGTCAGAAGCCACCAGAAAGGTACGTGTCACCCTCTTTGTCCATCAATGACTGAAGACGACGGATTTTGGCCATTTTCTTTGCACGGCGCACTTTCTGAGTTCTTTCTAATGCCTTGTTCTCAGACTGCTTGATCCGCCGGTTGTCTTTCATTTTTGCTATCTTTACTGCAGACTTCGTAAGCAAAAGTCCTTGCTCAGACATCATCGTTAGAAGTCTCGTGGCTCCAATGTTGTATTGTGTCACTGCACGAGCAACAGCTGCTATTAGTTTTGTTTTCCCTACAAAAACTGTCTTTGGACAAAATCGCCAGATGATCGAATGGAACGATTCGTTAGCGTTTTGTGTTTTCCCGCCAGCCAATCGTTCCATAAGGTCAGGAGATGACAGCCGAAGGTAAATCTCCTTCATTTCTTTGGCGATATCATACTCTAACACAGTATTCATGTTTCTGGCATGAGGAAAATCTGCTAGGTCATCACCTCTTGCCAGCGCTGCTTGGTAAAAACACCAAGAGTCTTCTCCAGGGGGGCATCTTTGATGGAGTGGTCGTTGATCACTGCTTATACAGTGAAATAAAGTGGCCCAGACAGCTGCCCTCATTGCATCAGCATTTCCTATGTTATTCAACAGTGCTCCCCTGTAAAAACCCTGAAAATGTTTAATTTTCACGATCGTGAGCTTGCCAGCACCTCTTCCACCCAACTTCTTTTGTTTTGAAAGTTTTCGGAGCGCTGTGCCTAGTCGTTTGTCCGCATGGTTGATGCACTCTTTCCTCGAAATTTCTACTGTTTCGTACGGATTCATTGCTTGCACTGCACCAAATGCTTTTGAATCGCCATCACCCAAGAATGTGGTGTAGCGTAAACCATTTTTTTCGACGGATCGAGACCATAAGCGTCTTGCGGCCTCAGCTTCCATGGCATTTGCTGATCCCACAAAATTTATTTCACACCCCGATTTGTGCCCTTCCAACCAAAATGCATATTCAGCAGAATCCTCACCCAATTCAGCCTTTGCAATGGCACAGGTGTTACAATAGGTTGATAGCACTTCATAGTCTACTACATATCCAGTATATACATCTATTACACAACCAACTCCAAAGTGTGAGGTGTGACCACGAGTTAGCCAGGCACCGTCAAAGGAAACGTCAATGTTTTGCACCCCAGATTTGTCAGGACGGATTTTTAGGTCCTTTTTGTACACTTTTTTTACAGCCTGTACACAATCCTGCAAAATTGTCGACCCAGCACTTGTTATCTTGGAGCACATATCCTGCTGTATTTTTTCGTAACCCCTCTTACTAAGAATTTGTGTGCCAAACACCGATCCAAATTTCTGCATTGCACTGTATCCTTGTCCAATCTCGTGAAAAAATAAAACCATCAATTTATTGACTTCAAAACCTATTTTGGAAGAATTAGCGTCGCCCATTCGAGGTGATGATTTTGACGTGTTTACAAGAGATTCACACACGGTACACCACACGTTCAAATCACAGGCAAATCCACGGGTTTTTTCACCAATTTTCATGACCAAACTCGATGTTTTGCACACTGGGCAGAGTACTTTGGCTAAAATGTCATTAGCAGCACTCGAAGAAATCACAAAATAATTTTTGTCGGCCGAAACGGCTTCATCTTTTGCTAGTCGGGGAGAATGCTGGGCGTACGTAACAAACTTACGTTTTGTTGTCGAAGGCGTACTTTGTGCTTCACGTGCAGGTTTACGTGTTTTAATTGCACGAGCTGCTGCTAATTGTCTTTTTCTAGACTTTTTCGACGGCTGCTTTTTTACTTTTTTTTGCGGCGGCGCTTCCATTTTGTTTGATGCGAGCGTGAGCGAAGTCTACCAACGGATGACGCACGCGCCTACGCGGTACTCTTCAATCGCGTCGCTGTGACGTCACTTATCAATGGCCCACTTCCCGCGCGCGCGGTCATGTGAGACGAATCAGCCAATGAGAGCACGCGATTCGATCGACGCTTGGATTTCAACCTACGAGACGGTTGAAACGAGCCATTTTATTAGTTGAATACCATCGTGACGTTCAACTTGATGACGTCATGCCTGGCCAGCGATCGGAAGAGGAAATTCCCAGCTTTCAAACGCTACCAAGATGGCGACTGTACGTTGCGTTTTGGGGAATTGGCGATCGTTTGAATCGGACCCATTTCTGGGCGAAAAGAGGACAATTCACGATAATCATGATTACACAAGCTCACAAAAAACATTAATTAAGAAGGTAAAACGCCGTATATATGTTATTTCGTTGTAATAAACTGAAAATAAACACTTCAAACTACCCAATTACGTCGAGATCAAAAACACGATTTTATTTCAGAAAATGCGAATTTTTCGAGTAGGGGCTCCCCTTAAAGAAGCGAATGGCCGCATACAGTTGAAGGCGAGCGAGATAAGATGGCAGCTCGTGTTGACGGCATCAGCCGACGTGGTGAGGGCCAGAATTGGTTGAGTCGAAAAGTCGATTACTGTGTACAATTATCGAGTGTTCGTGGAAATTTTGGAGGCGATTGTGATAGAAACGGTAGCAAACGAAGTATTATGCGATGTTAAAGATTCGGAGGGCCTCATGGAAGGCGTATACGTTGGCCAGTTATACCGAGAGGGCGATAGGCTTTCGGCCCATCGAAGTGGGCTTTGAACACGATTCATTGTGGTGCAAGCGGTGAAAGCAGTGCGATCGGTCAGAATTACGCAGAGACTGTTTAAGGTAGTGTCACGGGGTGTTCGGGAAGGGGTGCATGGTGGTGCTATTGGTTTCCTGCCCCCGATTTATTTATTTCTTTTAATTTTTCTCCCTGGGTCCTAGCCGTAGTGGTCGCTAAGCATGATTTGAGTTTCTTCCCCCCCCCCCCCCCCCACTTCAGAAAGCCTCGGTGTTAGGCTGGCTTCAGGCTAAAGGGGCTGCTCACGGCTGGGTGCCGGATCATGATGGGTGACTACAGTGGCTGATTTAGGCCTCGGTGGGTAGGTGTGAGGCTCAGAATCTCGGGGAGTCGATAATTGTCTGCCAATGTTATGGTGGATGGCAAGAGTTGGACAGGGGTCTGGCATATAGGACACTGGGGGGGGGGGGGGGTTCTGTTGCACCAATGGGGACGTAACATCGGGGCATAGGCCCAGCATGCATTTCAGCGCATCCATTAGTTCATAGATTTTGAAGGGTGTTACTCCGAGATGCGTGGCCATTTGGAGCCTAACCGTAGGGGCGCCGGCTAAATTCTTGGACAAAGAAGGTGTGCGTGTTTTTCTGCAGGGCCGGGTAGCAGGCTAGGTGGTCTCTACAGCAGGCGTGACATCGAAACAGTACCTCATTCAGGTTTCTTAGCTTGCAAAGCGTGCAACAGCACAACAGGCTTGGAGCCAGGCGCTATTTACGCTTCTAGACCCGCTGCACGGAGCCGCTGCAGGCGGGTGTGGTGTCGGATGGGATAGCGTCCTGTGTTTGTTATATTTTACACTAGATTGGCCTGTGTCATCTCAAACGTTTCCGAGGTGGTTCTGCGAGACGTTGCAATTGGCAGGCGTCGACGTAGCTCACTTTAGGTGTACGCTGCAGTGTCGACCAACAGTGGACATCTGTGGGGCGTCGCCATCATAGTTTGGGGCGCTTGCTAAATGGGCTTCACCATCAGTTTGGCACTCCCAGTACCAGGGGGAGATTGAGCCTGGCATAGCGGGCAGATACTACAATAGGGCCCGTTTTTAGCGGTGATAGGTAGCTGTTGCTGCGCCTCGCTTATAATCTATCCCAAACTAGTAACACAGTGAGGACAACTCTAAGAAGGAGCATTGAAGATTCTGTCAGAGAACTTGTTCTTGCAGGAGAATTGAAGATTCTGTCAGAGAACTTGTTCTTGCAGGAGAATCTAAGTTCTCCGAGTAGAATGCGACGAAGCTGTGTTACTTTGATTACCCACCCGCCTCCCTGTCGCAGGGAACCACCAGCGGACGCGAGACAGTGGGGATAGAACGAGAGGAAGAGTGGAGTACTGGAAGTGACGTGGGGAGAGGCAGAAAGTGTTGATTTTTGCATAAATTAAGGGGAAATTGTATGCAAATGAGGGTTGGAAAAGGCCGAATTGGCAAAGGGACATCCCAAACTAGTAACACAGCTTTGTCGCATTCTACTCGGAGAACTTAGATTCTCCTGTGAGAACAAGTTCTGTGGTAGAATCTTCAATTTTAGACACAAAAACAAACATTGTTTTTTTTTTCATCTCTCCAGTTGTTTTAGACGCTTACGCAAATTGCTTGCTCCGTACGAATGGGAACCTTTTCCTCCACGCGCTACTTCGGAGTTGTACAGTTTGCATTTTGCTTTTTCGTCGCACGCCACAAAATATTCCTAAATATCTTACGTCTTTGGTGGCATTATGCGGTTTCTTTGCCAAATACGTTACAGGAATCTGCAGCTAAACAATGGCCTGATTTCTGAACTATCACGGGAAACTGCGAAACTGAGGATGAAACACGACACCACGATGTTAAGTTAGGCCTAACTCAACGCATCTGCGTCATTTCATTTCCAGTTTTGGCAGCAGAATTTCACTTTGATAAGAAATTCGAATAATTTTTGGTTTTAATTATACCATTAACTTGACTAAAATGATTTTTTAATCAATGGAATAATAAAAGCGATCTTCCGACATGTACCCAACCACCATGTTGGTTTGACCTTGAGAAAATGGCTGCCTACGTTTTATCAGAGAGAGAATCCGATAGGTCTAATCGTTTAGGGAGGTATTTTTAGCGGTATGCAAAGTTAATTTTGATCGCGAATCCAAAGTAAGACGTCACAGATTACTTATTTAAAAGTTGCTTTAATTTTTTATTAGCGTTGGGAATAAGATGTCATAATATTAATGTACGTAAATGCCGATGCTGGAAAAAACAAGCACTTTTTCCGGTACTTCTTAATCCGGTGCCGGTCCGATACCGGTACCAGTGGTACCAGCAGCAGCACAGCCTTAATTTTAATTCAAGTATGCAATAAAAGGGGTACATGACTCAAGTATGTGGTCAACAGTTTTTTTTTTTTAATTTGTTAGGATAGCAAGTAAAATGCTGTGTAATTGTTTGTGTCGTTCATGCGTACCGATGGGTTTCAGGTTTTGAAGATGTAATTAAAAAATGGTTTGAGTTACTGGCTTTTAATCTACAACATCGAAATATTCGTCAAAGTTACGAATTTGGTATACTTGAACCTTCAGTTTGGTCATAGCCCTTCAGCCAAGTTGCAGTACAAATTGCATGCTTGGCCTGGCTTGACTTTAATTTGTAAAGCTTCGCTCATCCCTGCTACCTACGCAGTCATTATGTTTTGTCTTGGTATTTGGTGTTACATTAAAAGTTAAAACAGATTGCATTCTGCCGTGTAGGTGATGTTGTCGGCCCAGCATTTCCCAAGATGCCCGTCACCACAGATGTCCTGCTGCGACGTCCTGACCGTGCAGCCGAAATGCAGGTCTTCAATTTTGCTGCTAACGTTTGGACATTGCACTACTTAAGGTTGACAAACCAATGGCAACTAGTTCAAGCAAAGGAAGCCTTTAAACACTTGAATGTGTTTTATGCCTGGATCCAAGCTTACATGCGCCCCGATGGCTCCTTTGCCATGTGGAAAGGATTTGAGCCGAGTGTCTGGTACGTAATTTAGGTTGTTTATTTATTTATGTATTTATTTTTAATGCGGGATAACCCTTTTTATTGAGATTGGTGCCTATGATCCCGGAAGAATTTGTAGGAAACTTCACGCTTCGTTATTAAGGCTGTTAGACACTGTAATGTGTGTGTCGTGTTAAACAAAATACGGTCATAGAAGATTTTAAACGTAAATACTCTTTCGTGGCATGTTAAGGCCATTTACGAAAGAAACATTTATCATTTAACCTCGTGAGAAGAGGATAGGCGGAAAGCACGCAACTTTCTTCAAGCGATGTCTTATATGGTAAGCAGAAAGAAAGTGAGACAATTACATTAACAGTTCAATGATTACAACCTGAGTGAAGGACATTTTGTGATTACTGGAGGTACATTTAAAAAGAAGGAGGGAGGTGCAGGTTCATCGTAAGATATCCGGTTATCCATTCTGACATTCAGGTTGGGAGCAATGCTTATTTCCTGTAGAAATTTGGGGCTAGATATTTGGATCGTTATTTGTAAATATGCAGTGTGTACATAAGTATTGGAAACGAGACTAGGCCGATACCGATATTTGCAGTATCCGTGGAAATCGGGATCAGTAGATAAAACCCTGATAATTTGGTAATCAACCAAATCGAAGATATCACTTTTTGTCATTGCAAACACTTTTTCACCATTAATGCTTCGTTTTTCTCGGACTGCAGCATCAAAGACTCGTTTCGTCCTTTCCACATTCACAGCCTTCATCTTGATGTTGGTTGGGTTTTCGGCTGTTCACCTTCTGTCGCTGGGCTACCACTGCGCTCTCCTGCTGTAGTTGGCCTTTCGCAAGTGCGCCTATTGGCTGTTGCTGCCTACCACCAGCCTCCCACCACCAGCCGTCCACAATCGTTGCTCTTATAAGGAGGAAGTCTTAGCCATAACACCGGCACATTTGTGCCATCTGTTGGGCATTCGCCTTCAGTGCTTCATCATTCGTTTTAAGCTTCAGCAGCTTCAATAAGCAAAGAGGTCGAAAGGCCCTTCGTCATCGGCTCTTCATCCTTTTTCAAGGCTTTGTTACCTTTTGATTCAAAAAAGAAAAATGGCGATCGTTTGGTTGTCATTTCTACCACCAAGTCTCCGTCGCCTTCAATGGCATGATCGAACCATCGTAGTTTGGAACTTGTCATCGGCTCTTCATCGTTCCTCAGGCCGCAACTTTGGTGCCACATCAACTAATGACCCTTCGGTCGCTGCTTCTATCAACAACAGGTCTCATGTACCTTAGCCAGCACAGGTTGTACCTCCAGTGATTGCCCCTTTTCGTTATCGGCCATTTTGTTTTTCTTCAGGCTTCAGCGCTGCTGCAGAGATGGGGGCTGTGCCTTCGGTCGTCGCCTCTACTGGTGGCGGGTCTCAATCGCTGCGCCTCCTACCTGGGGCCTTGTTCCTACACCCTTCGGATCATAAGCTCGGCTTTCTAAGTCACGTCAGTTGTTCCAGCTGCAGATTGACAGGGCTATCTTTGACGCCTCCACAAGGACCCCTTTCTGAAGGGCTGCTGTTCGGAAGTGAACTGGCTTTCATATCGTGTTTTTAATTTTAGTTACAGTTGTAAAATAAAATTATTAAAAAAAAATTGTAAAATTATGAAATATAAAATTAAAGTAAGATAAAATAAAAACATAACACTAATTATGGCATTTGTACGTTCACGTTTCCTTTTTGCTGTGTAAGACAAAATAAAAAGTTAGTTTTTATTAGGCCGGGGAAAAAAAATTGTTCGGTTCTCGGGCGCGGGCGGGTCCCCAAAAATCATGCGGGTCAATCGCTTTTTATTTCATTCGTCTTACGTCGTTACCCGTGGAGTGAGGCACTAACAAAATATTTATTCTTGCAAAAATTATTGGACACAATTATTTCAAACACACGCACGCAACAGATATTCATTAAAATGCACGGAAAAAAGTGGACAAATGGCTTTAATAGTTTCGGAGAACCGTTTTTTTTAATTACGGGCGGTAATGAAAATCTAAAATCTCCGTGTTGACAAAAACGCGTCCGAAAGTCGGCGTTAGTTCGGCTAAAAATCGTTGCTCCCACCTGATAAGCAATAGTGTGAAGGTTTATAGGCTCCTTTTCCATTTTAGTTTTGCATCGTGACTGCTGATTTAATTTTTTAATGCTGTGAAACAGCATCTTTCTTGTGATTTGCAATGACGAACTAAAACACTTATCAAGCGCTCACGTGAAATCCGAAGCGATCGGCGGCGTCCCTGTTGAAATCGCGCATCAGCCAATGACAGCACGCAAAATCGGTCACGTGGTGCCAACCAGCCAATAATGGAACGCGATTTTCAAATGCTTTGGAAAGTTAGCCTGAAACGGCCAGAAACGGCCTACTACAATTCGCCTGATTGGTCAATGCCAAATGGCCATCGAGAACATATGTTGAGAGGCCTAGATTCAAGGGAATTCCAGCTTTCCAACTAATACAAGATGGCAGCGCCCAGTCAAATAATTCGACCGCTACCACTGATCAAAAATGACCAATTTTCTGCTTTTTAACTTAGGAAAAAAGAATGAGAAAGGCATTTTTGCAGTTTTTAGTGAGTCTACACTCACCTAAAAAGCTTTTAATAAAATTGTAGATATTGGTAACTACGTTTTTTTTTTTTTTTTACAGAAATCGATGCACATCATGTCAGGAATTTCAGCGTTTCGCATTTCGATATTTTGGCGGAAAATTGCGTTTTTCGACCCATAGTTTACCTTCAAAGCTTCGACGTATGTATACGTCGTTACAGTGTTTGGGATGATTTTTTTTGGACATATATATACATTCATACTGCTTAAAAGGTTAAAGAAAAATGTGGAGCATTTTCATAGCATTTTGAATATAAATAATAAAATAAAAAGCCGGGTGGCCTGGTCCTTTTTCGACCTTCGAAATGCCCGAGAACCAAACTTATTTTTTTTCCCGGCCTTAATTTATGTTTTTTTCCCCCCCCAGGTTAACACAGTATGTAGTACGTATCTTTCAACTGGCACGCTTTCCCGATTGGGAGATGTACTTGTACATTGACCAATCGATAATCAAAAATGCCGTCGAATGGATGTTACGGTACCAAGCGCCGGATGGTTCCTTCTATGACTCAACTGTACTTCCTTTGGATCGTAAGATGGATCCCAGGGTAGGTTTTTCTTGTAATTTGTTTTCTTAAACGTAAATTTGGCAACTTTTGTTTGTACCGTATTGTTTTAAATGTAAGACGAAAAAACCTTTGGAGTTGCAAAATTCCAAAGAAATAAATGGTTCCAATTGTAAGACAGATGACTTTCCAATGCTTTCCTAGTGTCACCACATAAAGTATAGTAGGTGCCATACTGAGCTTTTTTTTACCCACATACACCACTTTGTTATTTGCTACAATTTATTTTACCTGAGCCATGCAATCTTCATGGTTGCCATGTTTAGCCATGGATCTTATCAGTGGGAAAGCTTAAAATGGAGTCGCTGAGAAATAATGACTATTTATTACATCTTTTGTATTCGTTTGCATGTTTACAGTCGAAAAGGGGAATGGTGGTAGACAACCACCGTTACACCAACGTATCACTAACAGCGCAGGTGCTAATTACGCTGTGCGATGTCAATGACTTGCCAGGAAATTTGCGGACCAAAGTGTCAAATGCCAAAATAATGGCTGTGCAATATCTGGAACGCCTCTTATCTAACTTGGACGACCCCTACGAATTGGCTGTTACAACGTATGCCCTTACGAGAGCAGGAAGTGTGGATGCTGAAGCTGGTTTTAATCTTTTGGATCAAGCAAAACGAGAACAAGGTAAAGCTGACTTACTTTATACTTCTTGAGGCTGTACAGAAGAAATTGTGTCAAATTGTTACCTACTGAAAGATTTTTTGGGTATTATAAATCATAGCCTGTCAAAATTGGGAAAGTTAGGCTATGGTGAGAAACATTTTTTCTTACTTCTCAGTCGGTCTTTTTTTTGTAATAATTTTTTTAGGTCATGTAATAGGTTCAGTAACTAGCGTTTTGCTATTTTACTTCAGCTTACAATATTATACCTCGGAAAGAATGCTAAGACTAGTCAACGAAGGGTTGAAAATTGACAATTTTGACTTGGCTGAAAACAAATGTTGCAACAAGGACTTAAAGAGCACACGCAAAAATTGTCAAATTAAAAAACAGGCTATGCAGTCTCCCTGCTGACACTTCATTTACACTTTGTTTAGTGATTTTGAAATAACGTATGATCGGTTTCGTACTGTTGCCTTGGTACCTATCTTTTTTACTAATAGGCTCGTTAAAAAAAAAGCTTGGGAGTGGGAGTTACATGCTGGGAGTTGGCATTCAATGCCACCTGGTGGGGAGCAGTGGAAGCCTCTTAAACGTTTAAGGTCTTTGAGCATTGAGCATTTGAATAAACGATTTAAAGCCAAAACCACAGGTAAGTATTTTAGGATAAGTAAAAACTAATCGTATCTTTAAAATGACCAATTTCTCAATTTTTTTCCAGAGGGAAAAGTATATTGGTCCCGTGAAGAGATTCCATTGACTCGAATTGTGATGGAGAATCAGCGGCCGTACTTACAAGCACGTCTTCCACAGAAGTTTGACTCAATGAACGTTGAGGCTACAGCTTACGCTTTGCTGGTGTATATATTAAAAGAAGGACTTGTCCAGGAGCAAATTGTTCGGTGGCTAAATGGTATGCGCACTGCTGATGGCGGATTTATTTCCACCCAGGTAAATATTTAAATGCATAAAAACCGTGTTGAGTCTTCCCTTTGGCACCCACGTTGACTCTTGTAGCGACCAAGCAGCCGGTAGGGGCCGCTTGTTGGAGGGAAGGTGGGTTGGTATTAAGTACAGTGGTTGATGAACGCCAGCCGGACAGTCCCCCCCCCCCTCCCCCTCCTTCTCCTCTCAGAATGGAAGGCCGTCTGACGCTTCAAGGTTCACATCTTACAACAATTAATACTAAGACTTTGCTGATACCACTTCTACTGACGCCAGTACAGTAAAATGAAGTATTTTTTACCACCCAATATTAGTATGGAGTTTAACTGTGTATTGGCAGTGACTCCGTGCTTCTTTTCAGGTGGCTGATTTAACTGCTTAAAATACCCCTTCGGGACCTAGAATTGCATTTTATTCCCTTGTATTATGGCCACTTTTTTTGTCGCCAATCCCTCACAACAAAGTCTAAAAATAAATTCTTGGCTTCCTCCAGTTTTTTTAAACCCGCTCTTCCCCCCCCCCCCCTCCTCCTCCTCAAGCGATAAATAATGACCACTCAGGTAAGTAGTTTCTCTTAAGTACATGACTTTAAAACGCAGCATCTAAACAGCCTTACTTCAAGGTAATAGGATTGCTTCTTTAAAATAAAATTTCCAAAAGTTTAATGACTTTCTTGTTTACAGTATTAAGCGTTGGGTGAATGAATAGGGTGAACATCTCTCTACCAACCCTCGCAATAAATAAAATATTGTTCCACATCCTTCTGGTGTAAAGTAAAAAAGTGCTTAACCGGAATGTAATTGGAATCTAATTAACCCTTTTCCAGGATACCATTGTAGCGATGCAGGCATTAACAGAGTACACCTTTCGAGCAAGAGTACGAGACATCACGGACATGCGAGTAGAAATTGATTCATCTGCCAATCCTGGACTTCTGAAAACTATAAAAATTAATGAACAAAATCTTGCACAGTTGCAGAATTACTACGTAAGTGTAAAATACGAAGTTTGTAACACAGTTTCGTCATATTCTACTCGTAGAACTTAGATTCTCCTGCGAGAACAAGTTCTCTGGTAGAATCTTCATTTTTTTTCTCTTTAAAGTTTGGACCGATTTCCGTTGTTTTCTGTGTTGACGTTATTTCTCATTCTGTAAATGTTTGCAATTCAAAGCTGTTTACAGAGAGTGTTATGATCCCTGTAGCAGAATCAGAGCGACGCGCGACGCTACGTCGCAGTACGGCTGGCAGTGTTGCAGTACGATTTATCCTGCACTTTTTTCTGTCTTAGTCTTCTTTTTGTCATAATTTCACCAAAAATTGACCGATTTTGACGTTCAAATACACAATTTTAACCGTTTTTTCGAGAGCTTTTGAATGGTGATATTGTCATGACGGTAGGTTTGGTCGTTCTTAAGTTGTTTAGCTAAAACAACCTACAAAGTTGTCGCAAAAAACTTGTTCATGAACCCAAATGGGCCTAACTCAAAATTTTACACAATGCAAAAATTCCAGCTTCATACCATTCCTGCCAGCCGCAGACACCTCCCTCTTCCCGCAGATCGTTTTTAGTTTGCAAAAAGCTTGTCGCAGACCGGCTGACAATTTTATGCTTCTGGGGTTATGATGACCTTGAAATTTAAAATCGAGGTCCCTTCAGTTGCACCACTGGTTTGCACTCGACATCCTTAACATGGAGTTATGTAACCAAGCATGCCATAATCCATGTGTGCAATACAGTAAAACTCCAATTATCCGCGCTAATTGGGACCAACACGAGCGCGGATAACGAAATTCGCGGATAACTGGAGTCGTGCACTAATTCTCTGTTGCTTAGGCTACCT
>JAHWFP010173581.1:7086-18191 GCA_023313725.1 Lithobius niger | reverse complement strand
CCTTTACATTACAAACCCTCACAAACCCTCATAGAAACCCTCATACAAACCCTCATTACAAACCCTCATAGACAAACCCTCACTGGCTTTTGTTAGCAAAACGAGCCGAGTGGGAATAAAACTCCCGTCGAGTTGATTGGGAAAACGGTTATTTGCTATTTTCTTCAAAACTTTGATGAAACCATACATGACGTATAGGACCGGTCATTTTGTTGCCCGGAGGGGGGGGGGGGGGGGCGTCATGAAGTTTTGGACCCTCTCAAGGGGAGATCGTAAATTCGGACTGACCAACTGGAATAAAAAGCCATTTTCTGACCTCAAATAAGGCACTTTCAGCAGTCAAAATTTTTTTAAAACGCTTTACCCCCTCCCCCACCATCATGTCAGTGTTTACAAGGTTTTGAAGCCATTAGTACCATCAAGGGTAATATCCATAATACCCTTGGTACCATTACGGCAAGTATAGTTTTTACAAAGAACTTCTTAGAAAAGCCTTGGCATCTGGTTTCTTGGCTTCTTCGGTCTTTCAGGTGCTAACTATGTTACGGATGTGGGCCCTCAAGCAAACAGTGTGTTCATCATAGTTATTGTATGAATCTCGACAAGAGATGGGTGTAAGGAACATTTTATAGAACATGTTTAATCCAACATGTCTTTTCGTTAAAAACGAGACACGCTCTCGGTGTGGAGAGCTATTTATTTATTTTGCTACAGTACTAATCTTGGCTACAGGATTCATCTGCAGACAGTTGCAATAGGTATACGAAAAGCGCAATTTTTTTGGGGGGGATACATTATTTTTGGATCTTGATTGGGGGAGGGTCATCGAAAATTTGGCAGTCACATTTTATCCCTTCCCCCCCCCCCCGGCCATAAATAATGACCGGTCGCTAAAGCATGAATAAATATACATTAAGAATAAGGTGGTCATACGTTTTCTAGAAGGGGTGCATAGCGAGGCATAAAATGTGAACTCCCCCCCCCAAAAAAAAAATTGTTTACGTTACTGATATGTCAAGTGAAGTTATTCTTCGCTTTAGGTTATAACAAGTAATAAAATTGGTGTTCTGTGTCGTCTGCTTCCGTTTTTATGCTTGTTGCATCGTCTACTTTTATTTTGCTATCAGCTCGAGATATGTATTTCGACGAATTATTAGGAAGTTACTTTCAGCCGTTTCAAACTTGACCAAGCTAAAAATGTCAGATTGCAATATCGCGACTTAGTTTAATCAAGTCGTGGTTTGCTTACCTCTTATATTGAAATTAAAGCACGCAAAAACAACGAAATCGACACACGCCTTTTTCTCAATGGGGTCGCCATCTTGGAAATCCGAAACGGACAAGTAAAGCTGAAAGAGCCATTCTCCTGCCAATGACTGACAAATTATTGCAGAGATCACTGACGTAGGCACGCGCCTCCTCCGATCTTATTAATACGAACTGGATAACAAGCTTGTATAGTCATGTCGGCATGCGAAATTAGCGTAGACTTAGGCTACTTGTTTGGACAATCGTTCATGATTTTAATGCTTAGGAATTATTTTTGGAGGGGGATGGAGAAATATTTAAAACAACTTCTACTGTATGATATTTTTTTTGTTGTCAGGGGAGGGGAGGGGGGGGGCACAAATTCATAAAACTACTTTTGGGCGATGACTGTGCTATCTAGATATTTCATCCTTATCAGTCGTACGACGTGAAAACTGGCAACTTCGCAGTAGTAAAAATGAAATGTGCAAAACGCCGAAACTAAACGGCTTGGAGGCCTCCCGTATCATAAAACGCCAAACGGTGCTGAATATTTTTAATGTTGATTCAGTTCACTAGTGTTCTAATTAAACTTACAGTTTAAAATGAAACCAATAGAAGAATCGCAGTGGGCTCGTCTTTAATTGATAGGTGGGCGCCGCCATGCCATCTGACGTAGTTGATCAAAACATGTATGCGGCATTGATGCAGAAAAGCTAGAAATGCAAGCGACAACTGGTTTTACGGTTGCGCGTCGTGGAACCGCGGCCAAGAAATCATTTGGGTATTAGGATTGTATTCTTAGGAGGGGTAATTCTTCACACGTGTTAGACAATTAGTAGCCATATCGATCGCTGTATTCGCAAGGGAAAACTAATCGACTCTCACTATAGTTTGTTCCACATTATGTTTTCAGAAAACTGACTGGATGACGACTCGTTGCCTTGCACTAATAGTGCAAAAACATGTGAATATAATACTTGTAGACTCAATATAGTTGCTGTTAGTCTACAAATGGGATGTTCACGGATTTTTTTGCACTCGTAGTGGAAGAAAACGTGGCGTCATACAGTCAGTTTTCTGAAAACATAATGTGGAACAAAGTATATAATTGGTTTAATCAAGTTTATTATTACCCAATGCCCTGAAACATGCCAAACATTTATCCAAGATATCAGACACTGCTACTATTGCCTCATGCTGTAGGTGTGTACATTGTCCTCTGTAGGTGTATGCTGATGTTTATGACTGGTACCTTTCTGGTGCGACACACTAGCGTGTGCGTAGATTATCTTCAGTTAGTTAGTTCTGCCACAGAATTTAGTTGTATATACCCATTTTTTTTTTCAGTTAGGGGTCTACTTAGTACAATGTCTACTCTGAAACACAGAGTACTGGGCCAGACTGTTACTTGGCTTCATTTTATAAATATATTAAATATAAAATTTGCAAACCATTTTCAAAAATTTTCGAGCTATCCCTAAGCATGGGTAAATTACCAACTGCCTGGGAAAATGCAGTCATTACTTCAATCTTTAAAACTATGGTAATGTGGCGGATCAGCTAAGATTTACTATATTATGCTATTATTAATTCAAGCATAAGATCTGCTTTTAGACGATCAGTTTGGTTTTGTCCCTGGTCCATCTACACGCTTACAGCTATTACCCGTTCTTGATGACGGAATGGAATTTCTGTTGATACCATATTTAGAGTTTTCAAAAGCAGTACACAGTACACAGTAAACAGACAGCAAAATTGTATTTTTTTTTTTTTTTGGTTTTAGAGGTGCATTATTAAATTGGCTTGCACTACTACAGTGAGAGTGATAGGCTCTCAGATGTTGAATCTGTGATAAGTGATTAACTCCAGGGTAGTGCCTTCAACTTTTTTATTTTATTCTTTAATAACTTAAGTGTATTTATTGTCAACTGATTCCATTTTAAAGAAATATGCAGATGTTGTAAAGTTGATGATACTTCTTATTATGGCTTGAATATCTACTGGTCTGCCGATTGGCAGTTGCCTATTTTGCCAAAAAAAGTGTAGCGTCTTTCATATTGGAACGCTAAATTATGCGTTTTTTCGCAATCTATCTTACCCCACACAAGAGTTGTTAAAAGAGTTGGGTGTCCTGTTTACTCACATTTTTCATCACACATTGCAACAGCATTATTAAATCTTCATTCAGGTGGCTAAGCTACGGTGGCTTAGCTAAGAAAATTGTGCACATCGGGTGCGGGCGATATCATGATTTGGGCTTACAAAGTATATGTTCTGCTGATTCGGAGTATGCAAATTCGGTTTGGTCACTGTATTTAGTTGACAGCATTGTTCGGATTGAGTCCATACAGCAGCGCTTCGCTAAGTCCTTGAAAGGCCTAAAAACGTGTGCTATTCTAAAAGGTGTGATGTTACTAAACTACACAGAACACACTCTTGAGCTGTGTGGCCGATATAGGAATACTTAATATGTTCCATTCTGTACGGAATTGTAGTTTTTAAAATTCTTCGAACAAAGGGTCCACAGTCGAACACGTGGGTACCCATATAAACCTGTATCAGGGAATTCAGAAAAGGCTGCCACAAATATTTTTTTGGCGAACCAGATCATTAATATTTGAAATGGACGACCTTGCGATTTGGTATCATTAAGTTCCATTGGGTCTTCCTTAGCTAAGTTAAAAGAGATGAACCTAAAAAACTACTAAACCCAAACTGAAACCGATTTTTTTTTCATCTTCCAGGTTGAACATAGTTGGTGCGAACATAGTTGGTTCGCGCTTGATTAAAATTAGAAAGGACTTTGACAATGAGTTTTATTTTTTTACTAGCAGAACTACCCAGCTTTGCTCGGGTGCAGTATCTCCCTATTACTAAACATTTACCCTTTAATTCCAATGAAGTGAAATATAACCGTAATTCCCGGTGCTACGACGGGTGTTTGCTTCAACTGCAGCATTTTGCAAAAATTGATTCGGCCTTCATGAAAAAAACATAATATTTTAGGTTTGGTTAATGCTTAATCATAAAATAGGTTAGTAGAGACCTGGGTTAGGTTTTTTTTAAGTTAATAACGAAAATATCTATGTAGCTATTATAGCATTAGAATGCCAAGATCGGTGCTAACAGACGTACTACCCAAAACACGGACATTCTGCAGTCTTCTCTTCCCCCCCCCCCCCGCTCCCCCACCCACTCCAAGTCTATTTAGGTATTATAGTATTAGAATGCGATCGCGTTACAAGGAAGGACATGGATACTTTTGAGTTTGGCTGCTTGACTTGGGCCAATCATATCTAGTGCCTCGGACACGGCGATTCCACTTTACAGTAGGCGCCTTACTGAATACAAAGATAAATACATGTTACAGGTTATTTTATATTCGTCTCGTCCTTTTTTTTTTGGGGGGGGGGGGGAGGATTTCGTCTAATTTCATTTAGCTTTCGTCCATTTATGTTGCGGAAAGTATAACAGAGGACGAAAGCAGATACAAATACGGACGAAACGAGACCAACATACAGTAAAAAAAAAACTCGCCTTCCTTCATGAAGTCATTTACGATTTGCTTCTGAGATGAGCGTCACGACATTTATTGGGCGATTTTCGAAGCTTGGTCTCGCGCTTCGCTTCGCCGTTTTGTGGCGACACTTTGCCTTTAGGATAGTTTAGGATAGTTCGAACCATTTGGTAATATGATACTGCTTTCTCTCTTTGTTTGTATATTATTTGACTATGACTGTGTCAGCTTCTCGATGTAATTTAGTTTTTGGCTGGAAGTCGGGAGACCATTTCTAGGCCCAGCCCATTTTCCCTACATGCTCTGGGAATCAAGTTTGTTCAATTCAGTTCAGTTCAAAATCTAAAAATTATTTATTTGATGCAGAAAGAAGTTAATATGAAGGAAGTAAATCTGCATTACTTTGCTGGCAGAATATTAAATTAAAGTAACTGATGAGGAAGTGACCGGGTGCTGTTGGTCATCCACGCGAGTCTTTAATAGATGTGCTGCACAGGAAGCAATCCCTCCAAACAATTCGCCTTAAGGAGGATGTCACAATTTGCTCAATGGCTCATTGGCATCATACCGACAAACCAAGTTGGCCTGATGTATTCATTTATTCATCTGGGCAAAGACAAGATTAGTAATACCCACCAATGGACCTCTCAACGTGACGAATTGCGCACTCGTCAGATTTATTAGTTTTTTTTTTTTTTTTTATCGGCACCTATTTACATCCCCAAAAAGCTGCTCTTACATGCCTCAGGATGAAATTGCGTGTTAAACAACAAACGGTGAATGTTATACTTCTCCCATTACTAACATAGACCAACGAAATTCGTTATTTGGTCTCGTGCCATAAAGCTTTCACTGTGTACAATGTCACCAACCATTTGGCGTCAAATGGAAGCCTATATTTGTTGTCGTAGTTATGATTGGTACGACTCTTTGCCCTCAGCAGGATTGAACGAGTCAACAGATTTTTTTTTTATTTTACCGTTCAAACTAGCCCTTCCGAAATGAGGACAATTTATGGTATGCACTTGATGTATTACTCTAATGACTGTGATATTGTCCGTGTTATTTAACAACCAAATTATTAATCGCATTAATCAATGAATTAAGACACACCTTTGTTTCAAAATCTACAGCTACATTTAAAATTCTGCTAACATGGAGTCACATCAGTTATGAAAGGATGTTGAAAATCTGCCTTCCTGAGTAAACTTTACGAAGCAGTCTTACAAAGAAAATTTAGAATTTTAATAACATTTCAGATAATTGAATGCAGGGTGATTATGGTTTTGAATGCTGCTTATTAAAACTCAAACTGGTTATGAGTCAAACTTGTCTTCCTAAATAGAGTCGTTTAGCACTTAAAATAATTGAATACTTGTTGGTTCTTGTTTTGAACTGTCCTAATTAAAATTCGATCTTCTTAGATTCAAACTGGTTATGAGTGAAACTTGTCTTTCTAAATAGAGGCGTTTAGCACTTAAAATAACTGAATACTTGTTGGTTCTGGGTTTGAACTGTCCTGATTAAAATTCGATCTTCTTAGATTCAAACTGGTTATGAATGAAACTTGTCTTTCTAAATAGAGGCGTTTAGCACTTAATATAACTGAATACTTGTTGGTTCTGGTTTTGAACTGTCCTAATTAAAATTCCATCTTCTTAACTTCAAACTGGTTATGAGTGAAACTTGTCTTTCTAAATAAAGGCGTTTAGCACTTAAAATAACTGAATAATTGTTGGTTCTTGTTTTGAACTTCTCAAATTAAAATTTGATCTTATTAGATTCAAACTGGTTATGAGTGAAATTGATATGAGTGAAATTAATATGGCGTACAGTCTGCATTAAAGACTGTGAAGGGATAGGCGCAGTGGAATTAAATAACTGGAGCTACAAACGGTGGACTGTGAAAATCGGAATGATGACTCACTTTAGTGAACACGGTAAACATCACTGTAGTTTACTAACTCAAATGGCATGACATATTAACATATGGAAGGGACACAGTATTTTAGCACAAAGCATGGTTTAAATGGTTGGAGGAATTTCGATGAAGTGAAACCCCAATAAGCTTCTTTAACAACATTTCCAACTTGTTTACAAACATAACAACCGTTAACAATAATGATCAAAACGATAAACACTAAGAACTATTGTCTTCAACAAATGACCCAACATGGTCATGACGATCATTATTGGTTCATGGTGACCCTGCAGGCATACGTCAGCGTAGTGCAGAGTCAATACTTGATGTATGGGTCCAAGTTCAAGGACCCCAGGAATCAACATGCCCCCGTGTGACGAGGACACTCTGTAAAATAAATCTCATCATCTGGAGTCGGATGCTGTAAAAGAAAGACCAAGACAGAGATTAGTATGTATCTGAGAGGTAACTGCTTTGGTTCAAATGTCGGCCCAATTTCGTCCAGTGGGAACAAACTCCAAAACGATGTCACCATCATCAATTTTCTGTCTGACAAAATGATAAACAATTTCGATATGTTTTGTTCTGGATCTTTCAATTTGTGAGTTAGCATGTTGAATTGCACTCAAAGAATTGGTATGCACAACGGTTGGTGGTGTACTATGTCCATAAACACCTATTTCTTTGAGAAAGGCACGCATCCAGAAAGCTTCACTGGACGCTAGGCACAAGGCACGGTACTCCGACTCCATGGTCGAAAGCGAGACACTTTTCTGTTTGGTTGCTCTCCATAGGATAGGCGTCCCGGCATAAAACACAATTACACCGGAAATGGATTTTCGGTCATCAGCATTTGGTGTATGACTAGCATCTGCAACTTCAAGTCCTGCAGGATTTGGACGAAAAACTAATTTTCTGTCGAGGGTACCTCGAAGATAACGTAGAATTCGTTTGGCGGCTATCCAATGTGTAGGATTTGGATTAGCCGAATGTGCGGCCACTGCATTGACCGCATATGCTATGTCGGGACGTGTCGCCAAGGCAAGATAAGATAGGCACCCTACTAATTGTCTAAAAGGGACTGTCTTCATTTCATCTTGCTCTTCAACACTTAAGGTTACAGTCTTATTTAAATGTTGACCAGGGAGACACGGTGTGTTAACTGTTTTGCAAAATTCCATATTAAATCTTTTAAATATTTTCTCTGTATCAGTACGTTGATGTGCAAAAAGCACTCCACTGGATTCTCTTTCAAACTGGATTCTTAGTAGGAAATTCAAAGGACCCAGATATTTTATGTCCAGATCAGAATTTAATATCTTCCTCAACAATTGTCTAATTTTGATTGTTTGTGCAGCTGCCATCAAATCGTCGACGTAGACTGTGACGAAACCACGTTCATTGTTGACTTCTATCCAAAATACGCATGCGTCTGAAAGGCAACAATGCATACCATGCTTCAACAACACTTCAGTCAGTCTTCTATACCAACAAAGCCCGGATTGTTTTAGTCCATATATCGATCTTACGAGACGGCACACCTTTGTTTCTTGACCGGGTATAACAAAGCCCTCTGGTTGTTGCATAGCAACGTAACAATCGAGTCGCCCTTGAAGATAAGCTACAGTGACATCGTATTGGTCTAATACCAATTGTTTTGTACAGCTACAGAGATTGCTAGACGTATTGTTGCAAGCCCAGCAGTAGGGCTGTAACTTTCAAAGTACGATTGTCCATATTGTTGCGTAAATCCCTTTGCAACGAGGCGTGCTTTGTAACGATCGATGCCACCCAAAGAATTACGCTTAACACAGAACACCCAGCGACATCCTACAACGGGTATTCTTGGCGAACGTTCTTCCAAACAACCAGGTGCCATTGGCAATATGGCTTCCATATTCAGCATGTATAGCAGCTAACCATTTTTCTGAGTCGACACTATTTATGGCTTCACGGAAATTATTCCGTATTTTAGGCTCGTTTAACAACTGTAGCTAAAGGAGCTGGCTCATAATCATCATTGTGAAAATTGAAGAAACAAGTATTTATCAACGTGTGTTGGGTCACTGGTTCACCATAACGTTCCAGGAGTAATTCAGTGAAAGAATCGCCAATAACATTGCTGTTATTTTTTTCTTCAAAAACTGTAAAAGCTTTCTCAGTCACATTTTCATTCGTATTTGTTGGTACTGTAACGTTATTTTCTTCTGGTAAACTATTCTCTTCCCCTGGAATTGGCGTTTCTTTTTCTGAGACAGTTTTATTAGACTTTGACCTCGTAAAATATTTATGTTCAAGACCACTCTTACTTTCATTTGTCTTGGATTCATTCTTTTTCTTTTTTTTGGCGAGCTGACCCACAACTTGAGGTGTAGTTTTGCCCTCTTCTAGCAAAGGCGTTACAATAGGAGGGGTCACGACTTTCTCACATGTAGCTGAAGTTGGCAGTTCAATTGGTGGGGTAACGGCTCGTGCTGTTTCAATTGGCAGTTTTTCGGTTTCTCCTTCCTCGTCAGTTTCTTCATCTGTTCACAGCTGTTTCCACATCTTTTCAATTTCTGTAGAATTCTGTTGGTTCAAACGTTCAAAATTAAATTCATTTTCCAGAAATGTAACGTTTCTATAGCTACGTGAAATTAAGTCGTAGCCAATCATTACACACTTCTTTGCTTTCGGCTGTAATTTATGTCTTTTCTGGACAGGACTGTGAGCAAAACATATACAACCTATAGCTTTTAAATGTGTAGCCGTTGGTTTTTCAGACCTTCCTAACCATAATTGTAGTGGCGTGCAATTTTTGTTAGCTTTGTTTACACATCTATTTCGTATATAGGCTGCTGTAGTAATTAATTCAGCCCAAAGACAAGTTGGCAAATTAGCACTAGTTAATATTGCTCTGACAAGATTCAACAATGTTCTGTTAAGGCGTTCCGAACGGCCATTTTGCTAGGGGCAGAAGGGATTTGTGGTGTGCCTCACACCCTTCCCTTTGAAAAATTCGGATAACGTTTTGTTAAGATATTCTGACCCGCATTCGGATTTTATGGCTTTTAAACGTTTACCAGTTTGATTTTCAGCCATTACTACATACTCTTTTATTTTCTCAGGAACCTCAGATTTATTCTTAAGTATGTAAACACACACAAATCCTGAGTATTCCTCTGCAAACGTTAGGACATACGAATTTCCGCCTATGGATTTGACAGGAATTGTTAGCACATCAGTATGCACTAAAGCTAATTGTTCTTTCTCTCGTTCGTATGTAAGTGCTGGAAACGGTTTTCTTGTCAAATTTGCCTGAAGGCAGTCGTGACATGGAGAAGTTATCTTCTTCTTTGGAAGTCTAAAATCCCTAAGGGCTTTTGAGTCACTCAGTTCATGCAAAGTTGAGATTGCTGTATGCATGAATCGTTTATGCCACAATTCCAAATTACTTTGTATCGTTACTTTTGCTGGCACTATCCAATTTAGCATTGCAACGTGACCACTATCTGGAATTTCAATTGAGTTTGTTCCTCTAAGCAACTTAATGGGTCATTATTAAGTAATGGGTTTCCTACCAAAATGTACAAACCATTAGTCATATACCCTTTTGCAATCGTTTTACGGCCATGATAAATCAAACAACAGGTCTCATAGAATATCACATGACACCCATTTGCTGTAGCCGATCTTACAGAAAATAAGTTAACTTGTAAGTCTGGGACATATAAAACATCTTCCATCAAATTTTACCTTTTACCTGTGTCAAAAAGAATGTTGCCTTTTGAATGCAGTTTCAAATCGCAATTTTTGCTAGCTGAAAGTATAGGCAAACCATTGATTTTTAGACAGTTAAACAGCCAGTTTTCATTTGACACAAGATGGTTGGATGCACCGGAATCCACGACGAAAATTTCTTGTAACTTTTTACCTTTATCGTCCGTAGCTGCAGAGAAAAATGACCAGGTCAATAGGCACGAGAACAATGCAAACATCGTGGATGTGGCTGTGGCGAATAAACCCTTCGGTTCTTGGCTTGTATTCGTTTGTGATCCTCTGTTTCCTCCTCGCGCTGTTTCCTCCGCTGTTTCTTTTGAATCCTCTCCATTCACGGCGATTTCCGCTACCTCTTCCACGGTTGCTAATAATAGAAGGATCAGGGGGTGAGGGGCAGGACGCCATTTTGTGATTGGAACCACCGCAGGTAAAACAAATTAATTTCTTATTAGCTGTTGGTATTGTTTGACCCTGAGAGTATTGTTTGTTTGCTTGTACGGCCAATGCTGCCGAATTTAAGGATTGAGTTAGGTTAGGATCATTTAGATTTCTTGAATCTTCAAAATATAAAAATTCTTTTACTTTTGCACAAGTAATATTATTGGCACTGAACGGTATTACTTTTATATCTTATTGTTTTGTTTTTATCGTGTCAGT
>JAHWFP010173580.1:0-28830 GCA_023313725.1 Lithobius niger | reverse complement strand
TAGTTTGGAGAGGTTTTGAGTTGTAGAGTTAGCTTTGAATTCAAATGTGGTGAGTAAAATTCCCTAATAAACTCTCTGCGCATGTATTAATTTAAGTACCTTCGTAGATTGATAGTTTAAAATTCAACTCTCTTACCACTCTTAACACTCTGCAACCGCCGTTTTCTAAAAATACAATATTTTAACTGCAACTCTAGTTAGTGTAGCAAACATCCAGTTAGCCTACTTCAACCCCTACTGAACACGTTGGTTAACAATTTGAACTAATACGCATTGACTAGCATTAAATACTGGCAACGATCTTAAGTTGGTTTGCAGTGTATCAGCTCTGGTTTGTAAAGTAAAAACTTTTTGCGGTATTTTTCAATTATTGTTGTAGAAGTAGAAGATTGAACATAGAAAAAGTAAGAGAATTTTCACGCTTCTTATCGAGTTTAAACTAAACTTTTTCTTGCCATTCTTTATCAATTCTTGCCTAGCAAAGAAGAACCAAGCCGAAAATACAAACAATACCAGTCTAGGAAAATACGCAAAATAAATCAAGCCCTAAAACAAGATTTAGATTAGGGGTTTGAATAATATCTCTGTAATGTGTGGTGCAGTGGCAACCCGGACCACTGCACTGTGACTGAGGTTGGCGCGAATGACCAAGCTGTCGACGCGCCATTAAGCCTCATCTCCCCCCCTTAAAACATTGCCGAATAAACCAAATTAAAACTTGCTCCAACTTCTACCACATAACAACCCAAGACCAGTTCACACAAAAATCTTGCCTCACACCCAATCATCAACAAACGAAAATTCTCACACTCAGTCGTCAACAAAAGTCTCAACGGCAGAATAAAAAAATAGAATTATCACTGTCAAATGTCGATCTGGGTAACCAATAATTTAAGCCGATTATACAAAAATGTTGTCCTAATACATTTATTCAGTATTATTCCATTACACCATTGCTAAGATTCTGTATGTTAGTCGTGAAAAAATTAAACTAGATCAATAGACTGTATGTTTTGAAACAAAATTGTTTCTTGCTATCAATATACAACTCATCTGAATTTAACACGAAGGAAACAGAAACACTATAAACCAAAGGAATTGTTTCAAGAGTGCACAAAAATAAGTTAAAATAGACAACGGTCGATCTGTGTCTGTGTTGTAAAAAAACATTCATAGTAGGATGATCTGCAGCACTACGACTGATACAAATAGAATACGTATCAATTTGGGTGAGGTGCCATTAGTTTATTGATATTCATGCAACCTATGTCATCAACAGTGCTGAATGTGGGCCTACTGTTTAATTTTTTACTGCATAAACATGTTGACTGTTTTACACTTTTAATAGTATCCTATTCTTCTTGAAAGAGTTTCAGAAAAAAGGTGAGCCAAATATCTAATGTATTTCATCACGTTTTTCTAGTGTTCTTCATCTTTTGGTAGTATTGTTTCTGGCTTCTTCAGTGCTGTTTTCACCAGTAATGTATCCGTGCATGAAAATATTAAACGTTCATTCGTCTGATACAATACTATGACGTAAAAACAGGCTTAAAAATATTATAATGAAACACGTACTGATTGATACGTATTTGGAGACAAGTTCTAGATGTTTGCATCGTGTCTTTGACTTTTCTACATTTACTGCAATTGCTTTAACTTCTTCATGTATTAAAATGTGTAAAGTTGTGTAATACCATTAAAATTAGACGAAAAATTATTTTCATCATGTTACTGTAAGTGGGAGTGAACTAAATATTAGCACTAATGGCTCACAAATTACAAAACCATATTTTTGGTTAAATTTCTGTAGTCCGGCTTCATCTCAATGGAAAAACAGGATTGTATTGAAATGATGCAGATCACACAAAAGCTCCACATGCATAATTGAGTAAGAGAAATGGCTTAAATATAAATGATTTTAGAAGTCGTAGTTTTCAGAATGCACTGATGCAACACTCACCAACATAAATTTCAAACCTAGCATAGAAAAGTATTAATTAATTTGTGAGTGGGGAATGACGATAAAAATGGGTCCACTGACGAGACAAGACTCGCAAAAAGCATGCATAAACAATGTTAAATTTTCAGTGCTGATAATCATATGTGCGTCTTGTTCACTAGCTAATAAAACATGAAAGAAGCAGGGACCAGCCCCTGACAAAATTAACTGGGGGCACCCATGTTGGATGGTGACTTATAGTAGGGTAGAAATTCGGCCAAATATGTATCGTGCAAAAGGTAATGGGATAACAATTTTAGAAAAAGATATAAGAAAATAACCCTTTCTTGGATGTCATACAACAAAAACTTAACAGATGGGCTCCGCATTTTAACTTCTTCAGAAAAACAGATGATCACAAAGCAAAAGGAGTCACAGAAAAAACGCTGTCTAATAGCTGGTTCCCTCCGAAGTCTCCCTCGGGAAAGTTGGCATGCGTTTGTAATGCAGTCTTATCTGACAAAGCACATGACTAGAGGGCTTGGGGCCGAAACGACTTCAACCTACTCTAAAAATTCATGGGGGGGAAGTCCGGCTTGCTCGACTGAAGCCAGGACATCGGATACGAGTGCTCAGGGGGCTACTTTCGGTTCGTACAGTTTCCTACTTCCGTGCTTGAAGGAAATTCGCTGGGAATATCTTTCACAACATTAGAACAAAGGCCACAAACTGGTTTATCATAGATACTGCAATTCAAAATCCGAAATTGTTTTAATATGACGAATCTGTTTAAGTGAAATGAAGCTACCAAGCAGAAAGTACGTTTTCACTGAAAGATAAAATATTTATAATGATTTCGTATGTTATTATGGAAATCTTCCATGTTGTATGGAAGTAGAATTCTCAACACCATACAGTCTGATGAACCATGGTAAATGAAATCTCTGTGTAACTCCCTAACTCAGTAGCTTAAACCTAACTTCATACAGCAACCGGAAAAAAGGAAATGGGTTATACCAACACTATAACCATTAAAACGTCAACAAAATGGCAGGTATAACACCTGAAGTTCCTTCAAGATCTTTGAATTATTAGGTACTGGTAGTGCGGTAATTATGCTATGAATGGCATTCCTTTTACATTAGTGATTTCTCAGTTGCAAAAAACTGCACCGATGCTGCATAAACGTGCAACTACAAAAATTTTGAATAAAACAAATATGTCCACGAATTAATTAAGTAATTGAGCGATGTAAACATGCAAACAGAAATTCTTTAGTTTAGTCTAGTGGCTACAACAAAACCATCGGATACAGCTACCCGGCTATATGCCTCGGCATAAAACGTCCTTAACAAAAGTCAGCATAACACCACTGTGTACGAATACAACGATTAATCACCGCCCGCCAAAAACTGGCCAGTCACAGGAAACGAGAATAACGGACATTTACAATTAAAAATTTAAAGTTTTGTCGGGTGTTGATTGACTGTTGTGTTAGTGCAGTTTGATATGATTTTAACTTTTTTTGTAATTTTGTATATATTTTTATTGAGAATGAGTCACAGCTGACTTGAAACATCGCTGATTTTTTCCTAATTGTATACTGGGTTGCAATTAAAGTAACTTACGAGTGTTACCAATTGTTGCATCCTTCTAGACCTAACAACAGCCCCTTTGCAGTATGGGACTAATGTTCTTGAGTGGTGGTGTCAAAAAAGCTTGAGTGTGTCGGACAATCACTCCTCTCTGCCCCAAATTTCTCTAAATAACTACAAACAAGTACCATTTAGAGACGATCATAACATTTTTTGGGACTTCAGATAAAAACGAATACTTTGTTATCCTAGCAACTTATTCATATACCATGAGGTTAAAACAACAAATGATTAATCTTCAGCAATAATACAATTAAAAAAATAGTTCTTTTAACACGCTGCTCAATACAATCACCAATCAATCAATCTTACCGTCAATACAATGCATTTTTTTAGGAGCACTCAGACCACCTTGCAAAGCACTACCCAAAATCATACGTTAAACATACATGTAACGTTCAATGTTACTTATTAGGAAAATACTTATTTTTGTTCAAGTGTTTTCTTAGATCTTGTAAAACACTACGATATTTAAGAAACATTTAAAAAACGACATAAAAAAACTTGAACGAAAATGCATTCAAGTCTATTGTAAAAAATATAAGAAAAGTTAATTACACGCCACAACGGGCACCCGATTGTGAGTCTTATAGTTAGCATAACGATTTGCTATCTATAAGAGTCACAGCCGGATTCCCATTGTGGCGTGCAATTAATTCACGTATTATTAAACGATTTATGGTTTTCTAATTTCCGATAACATTACAATGTAAAACTTATTGGTCGTTTTCTGCAGTGTCTTTCAATAATGACTAAATAATTAAACAATTTGCATTTCAGATTGTCCTACAAACGTTGAAGTTGGCATATATCCTTGGAAAATTGGAGATATTTCGTACGAAAGCATGGTAACTATTACTCATTTTACCTGGAAAATTTGTAAACAAGGGAGTTCGGGTGGGTAGGTAATTGTAAGGAGTCTGTATATCAGTACGTTGTGCTAAAACCATGGCAAAGAAATATTAGTATATTTACTGTAAACTTTGACCTCAGTCTCCCATGTTTTAGCTGAAAATTCGATGCTTAATTTCTCCAGTGTCTTTCAGCATTTTCCACTGAAATTTGGTACATAAGCTTGGGACTTGGCCAACACGTTTACCAACTTTTATTAATTTCCGATTTGTCACATCGGAGATCTGGACTTAAGATAGAATCGTGATTTTCGTTTTTCACTTCATGTACTTGTCACGACATGTTTCTACTATGCTCCCTACAGATCAAACTATTTGGCCTAGAAAAGCTGTCTCTTAACTCATTTTACAGGTATTGCTCCGTAGATGTCCCCTTTAAAAAAGGCCTTTTCTAATTGGTCAAGTGGTTCAGGGGTTAGGGAGCTCTAAATGACCATAATGATTGTTTTACATTGTTTTAAACATTGTTTTTATGCAACAATACCAATCAGCAAACACCATACGCATGGCGTAGACTTAAGATTAAGCAAATGCTAACAATACTAGTTAGCCAACAATTCACCCGCACGTGAGAGGAAGCAGCATCCTTATTACCAATTGATTTATATAATGATTTCACGTTACTTGGCCATTTTAAAACTAAAATGCCTGTTGCCCATTTTGCTTGCCGTCCTACATTACAAATTAGTATTAAAACACGCTTAAGCGTATAAAATACGGATGTAAACTTTAAAAAACCTAAAGCTCTAAAGGAACAGATATTAGAAAAAGACATATAAGCCATCAGAGTCACACTAATACAGGTAAAAGAGTCTCCACCATCCTAAAAAACAAGCTGGTGCTATTGTTACACATAATAGTGCGACAGTGATGGCTTACAAGTAGTTTTAATTAGTACGCAACCAGCACGGAAGTGACGTCATAGGTCATATGACCCACCGGAAGTGACATAACGATCCAAGATGGTGGCGCCTATCGGTTGACCAAAATGTTCGAGTGCCAAAATGGTGTTGGTTTCGGTTTCAATCGTGTCTAGACACGTTTAAAACACGAAGTCAAAGAGTAATCACCTGTATGGGACACCCCACCATCCCCTCCACATACAAATGGTGTAGAAGATAGGAGAAGCTACAAGATCACGGTAGTTTCAGACAAGATTGCCACTAATCTGCACACACCTTCAGGACGAAAAAAAAACGTATGAAGAAAGATGGGAACAAAGACGAACATTAAAGGTTCAAAAAATGTCTCAGGCAGAGTTATTTCGATGAAGGGATGCAGTTGATAAAACGACATATAGGTTATTGATACGGCAATGTGTTCGTACTGTGAGATAGGTATATATAATTAGGAACCCGGGCAAAATCCATTAGAAGAACATAAGAAAAGGTACTGATATTGTTCATTCCTAAAGCTATTTCCTAAAGATGATGATTTCATTGATGACAAAGAAAAGGAGTTGATTTATCCCAGAGGTCAAGACGAGTGTGATTGTGGCTGTATGAGCTAGTGGAAGCGAGGCATGAGACCACTGTAATCTTTCAAAGCCGAGTCATATCAGATTCTAGCGTGACACTATATAAATCACATACACTAGGAGGGAGCGTCACAATCCAACGTATCGAAGATGGATATGCATTGCCTTCGTATGAATAGAAAGACCTATCAAGAAATTGTGGTAGTCATCCTATTGGAATTTGACACAGAATACCTACTGTATAACGGACTACAAAGCCAAAACAAGTATATTGGCCTAGACATAGAGGAATGCTTAGAAGAAATTCACATCGGTGTTGGAACCATTTTATTATCACAATGTACAAAAGCTTATAAAACAGGTGTCTTTACTAAACTTATGTATAACAGAGAAAGACACGAGTGCATTGTCCCTTTAAACATAGACGAACGGATCACCAGTTTATACATTTAAAATTCATCATTACTCACGCTACTAATGTAACATCGAAATAAAATTAATTAATTAAGGATTTATCACGTGTCTGTCTATTTCATTTCAATGTACTGGCAATGAGCCATCCGTGACAAAGGACAAACTGCACATGACGTCACTTGTGTTCAGATGTGGTTTCGTGACGTCATGTGCAGTTTGTCCCTCACGGCTGTCTCATTACTCATTGGAACACAAGTGACATCACAAAAAATTGACATAGATCTGTTCATTATTAATTCAACACCCCTTTTATCCTTTCTACCACATGCAGACGGAAAATCACAGACAGCTCCATCTGCCAGACTGTGCAATTGAATAAATACACCTACATCTTTTTCAAAATATGAATACAAACATAATCGACATCAATTATGGTATATTACGACAATTGGATAATAAGGGGTATGAAAAGTTACAACGGCGAAGGCAAAGTCATCATTAAAGAATTGAGAAAAGACTAAAGGGTCAGATTGTAAGTTTCGCTCGAGTGGATTAAGCGCCGTACATCGCCGTCACAGTTCATTAAAACAACAGAACAGTAGAATTATCTCGTGAGCTGGACAAAATAAAACAATCTTGTGCCATCACAAAGCGATGAAGGAATCTAGTGCAAAAAAAGGAATATTGTCAAAAAACGATGAGTATCTCACCAAAGTGGGTGATAAAATTGTGGAAACAATCTACGTACAATAACATAATGCGTAAAATCCTAGGTGATATCATCAAATGGTGAGCAGCAATAATAAAAGGTTAAATAATACGGATGCAAACCTATTTAATTTGCCTTTTGGACTTATATGACAGACTACCTGAAATTTCCATCCCGTTTTACTAAATAATAAAAGGGCAGTACGTATCATTACGTCAGCCTCACAGCGCTTGCACAATACGAATAACAAATAACGACAATGAAGACAAAAGTCGCCCAATTAGCGGTCGTACGAAACTCAAACATGACAACATAATTGGTAGTAAAGCTATCACACGAAAATAAAGTTCATTACTGCCAAATGCTTCTGAGATCGTGCCAATAATTCTGATTTATATCAGCACAATTAGGGTTGGCACAGTCACTCACTGCCCCAACCTTAACTCGCTACACAGATTGGTAAGTTTTATTTTCTGCATCATCATATTTCGTTAGCACGAACCAACCGCAGACCTAGTTTGAGTATTTTTATTTTGTTGAAAGCATTAATCAAATTAGAGGTTCGAAGGTGTTCAGATACTGCATTAGTACTAAGCATTGCTACTGTGTTGTAATAATTTATTGCATGGCATTCAAGATCCCCCTCCCTTTCCCCACTAATATATGTTTACGAAGGCTTTGTACCACCATACTAAAACACAAAATACCTAAAAATACCTAAAATACCTAAATCGGCTGCCAAAAGCGTCATTCAGCCACCAGTCACCATGATGGACGCATCTTCTTCGTCTCGTGCCCCACATGCCGTTAAAGTGGCCAAGAGACGGTAGCACTGTAGTCAGGCCACGATGGACAAGTGTCTCGTTTACGGTGCTTCTTTGCTGTACTCCTCGTCAGACAAGGATCTGTGCGCTACCATCCTGGATTCACTGGCTGCAGAAGTTCAACTTAATTCTTATTGCGTCGGGTAATGTCCACAAGGTATAAGTTTCTACCTGCTTTTTCAGAAGCCCGTGAATGAAGATACAGTCGTTGGCATTTTAAAGACAGTCTCTGTAAGCTCCCTATTTGGCGTGACACTTCTCAAGACTTGATCGAATTGTACAAAAACGATCAAGTTCCTCAAGAAAATTTGCCCGACGATGAAAAATTCTTTTTATCATTTGAAACGTTACTACCTGGATGGCTAGCCAAACATTCGGACCTTCTCTATGATCTTTCTGACCCATTCATACTCAGATTTGATCAATTTTATCCATTTATAGCGGCGTGTGTGATAAACTCACCGCATTACAATAAACACAACGTTTAATGTACTTATAGATAAAGCCCAGTTGTCACCCGGACAAAAAAACCACAATACACTTACTTTAATTTCTGTCTCGTATGCATTGTGGATTTTTGTCATATGGGCGACAACTGGGCTTTATAATCTCTTTCACAACCACTAATTAATCAAGTTTGGGTATACTTACATTTATGGTAGCTAGTAATAAACATCCTACTCGAGTCACAGGTTCATATTCATTCATCATATTAGGCTAAGATTATTTTATTTAAATAATATCCAGAAATAAAAACTTAAATTAATCTAGTTTATACATTAAATAAAACTAAATTAAGTGAAATAAAATTACGTTCTCATGAGTAATATAAAGGCGGGTGGAAGACGGGAGTGTCGTCACTCATGGATTCAAGGCTGAAGCATCCTACTAATTACTTTTTTGTGGGGCCGACATTTTCTGGAAAGAGTACAGCTATCGTAAAATTGATTTTAAATTTGCAGGACCTCATAGTCCCATCTACGACCAGCATTACTTACTGCTCCGGGGAAGACCAGCCTCTTTGACTTTTGAAAAAAATCAGGCTAATCCCCATTCAATTTCAATCTTATTTTAACCAAGATATTTACGACAGTCTGCCTCTTAACTCTATCCTAGTCATAGACGATATCTTATACGAGTTACCTACCAGTCTAATTAATAACGTAATTCTAAGTGGTACCCATCATTGAGGGATATCTGTAATTAACGTAGTGCACAACCTGTTTCTCAAAACGTTAAGAACTATTTTACTCAGTTGTCCCAAAGTGTGTCAGGTGCTGTGTTATGTTCCCTAAACTTGGGAAACGGCGTGGTACCTCTAACACCGATCTAAAGAAAACTCTCAAGAAATACAAGAAAGTGCTCTTAAAATTATGTACAATTATATACTAGAAGTTGCAGTGAAAAAGAAAAACACAAACATTTAGTCAAATATCAAAAGGGTGGATTCTGAGTCTAGTAGGTTGGTTATTATCTGGCTGAAAAGAACAATGTATAAAAGCATGCACTTGGTCTCTATGGGTACCTCCATCAGAGGCGAAAGGACCATTCTCCACCCCAGGTTACAATTTACCCAGCCACTCAATAACGTGGACGATTCAATGACAGAGGTGTTGTAAAACCAGACCCTTACCGAATACGACAAAGCCAAGCAGAACATACAGATTCTGCAACATTATTTAGACGTTGACAAATAGTACGAAGCTGTTGCATTAAAATGATACTCTCCAGCACCCCCACAACTACAGCCCCGGAGCAGCTGGATGAAGCAGCAGCAGCAGTAACATCCCATCTAAGAGCACGTCTAGATTGGGAGATGAATGTAAACCAGATGTCGAATTTGGACCGAACATGTCTGTTTTACCCAAAAGTACACGGGTCGAATCAGATGTTTTTTAGTGACGTGGAGCACGATACTATAGGTCAGCTTATACACGATGGTGAAGTGATCGAAGGTTCGAACGTCGTACATTTAATTCATGGCTCAATAACAGATAATAAGATGTTTAGAAAGAAAGCAAAAACATGACAGGTTGGCGTTTTATTAGAGCTTTCATTCCTCGTAAAACAACGATGAGAGGTTCTACAGTATTTATTATACCTTGTAGACGGTATATAGATGAGGTACCGCCTTCCTCGAGTATTTGGGACCCGGACCAAGTGTCAGGGACGACGCCTACGCACGAGTTGCCCAAATGAGACAATGGCTTCCATTAATGACATTTTAATATCTATTTATTTTAACTCTAAAGATGATGGCAGTCTGGGCGAGGTTGCTAGATAGCACAGCGGCCAAGGCCAAAGGCCATAGAATCTCATTAAAGGCTCTTAATGAGCATATACACGATTTGTATACGACTCAGGTTATTAACAACGTTTTGTATGTATTTTTAAATCTGTCAAATATTGATTTTTGTACAGCACGTTTTCTTACAGTCTTGTCTCAATGTTATGAATCTACTGTTAGCAGTGAGATGATCATGTGAACTTTTCCCATCCATCAGGAAAATCTAGATTTCTTGAACATAATCGTAGGAGCTCATTCTTTAACCAATTTTCATGCCATAAGTATTGGTTTATTCATTTTAAATAAAACACAAAGTGATTGTGAAAAGTATAACATAAATAAATTAAAAAATATGATTGCTTACAATGGATACACACAACAAATTGCAACAGCTACTAAAGAAAAAGTAAGAAGAACACGATATCTGGATCATGTCTTGACTAAATTATCACCAAATTAATTGACTGAAATTGTGAAAGTGCAGTAATAACTACTAAACTACCAGATCGCAACTACACACTAACTGGATTTAGTGACAAGAATTATGATAAAACATTGCCGAAGATGAAAACCAAATTAACATGAATTGGTATAAAAAAAGTCAATAATAATCAAATTATTGAAGAATAAAAAACATAAATTGGAATTTTTTTAAAAAAGAAGGAGCTCCCAATGAGATATATAATGAAATAAACAAAATTTAACAATGATGAGAAAACAATATTTCAGAAAAAATAGTAATAAAAGTGGTAAAAATAATGAGACAAGAATGGATGAATTAAATTTTACTGAAGAATAACGAAAAAAAATAATTTTGGAATACCATTAAAACAAAACAGATAAAGATAGCAGTTAAATAAATTAGAAAACAAAAGGTATAAAAATATGAAAAAAGATATAGAAAAAAGTATCTGTGAAGCAAAGCAATCTTTTCACAATAAATTCTTTAAAGAAACATAAAACCAATTAGCGGAGCACGTAAAGTGAATTTTTCGTAAAAATCGTTCACTTTTGGAAACAAGCATGAAAGTTGGCACATATGCTCATTGCAACCCACTGTTTCAAAAAAGCCCATTAGCTACTCGAAAATCCAAGAAGGCGACCAAATACCAAGCAAAATAGCCGAGAAAAAACTGTTTTCTGCGTGTATCTCCTTAAATATCTATTTTATCAAACATCATTGAAGTTGTAGAAAATTAAATTATCTATATATAGAAATAAATTCTAAGAAAGTTTCAGTACATGAAGTGGTTAATGAGATATACTGTGTTGAAGAAAGGACCGCTCGGCTGCCATTTTGAAAAATTGCTGCTAGCATAGTATTTTGTGTTTAGCTCATGGAGAAGTATAATTGACAACTAGAAAACGTCCGGTATATATCTTTGTATCATATTTATTAACTAATGTGACAATGTATGCACCAAACACAGGTTAATTTCGTAAATAAGTAATTGAAAGGATTATTTGGTTATTTTGCACATTCGTTACAAATACCATTCTTACGATTTAATCTACCAGCCAATTTCAAAAAGGGCTCTAGTTTACGAGATAGTAAAACCCGGAGCTAGAAAAATTCCGTAGCTAGAAAAATTCCGTAAGTACAGGGTGTCAGGTACACCCCCTAGAGATCGTCACTCGGGTGGGCGCAGACTCATGAAGTTTTACAGCTTTCCTGTATAATGTTTTCAAGATGGCGTCCAAAATTGGTGACAAAAAACAGTTTCTTGCTTCTAGCGCCTAAACCGTTCATCCGATTAAAAATAAACCGGAAATCATCTATGTTTAGAATTGAATTTCCTTCAGAAAATGTTTTATTCACATTTTTTGTAAAAGTAACCGTTCTGGCCGAAATTCGTCATTTAATTTCTTTTAGACCGTTTATGTGCTATAGCTAAACCAGCGCATATGTGTAGTATAATTCCTGGCTTTAAACAGCTGCAATATTAGTTCTAATTAAGATCCACTAACGTAATTGGGCTTAAATGAAAGGTGAAAATTTATGTTTTTCCAACACGGTTAATTTAATAATTTAATTTAATTGGCACCTAAACTACGGCAATTTATCCACGTTGTAGCATTTCGACTTTTCCCATCGTTTTACGACAAGTTCCAGTTTTAAAGTGTTACAGTAGTCATTCTAATTCATATAAATGCATTTTATTAGGCTTAGATGAAGATATACACATCTCCATTTTTTATTTCAGCCTAATCACATCAATTTATCTGAATTAGAATGGCCACTGTAGCAGTTTAACGATGGAACTTATCGTAAAACAATGCAGAAACCAAAGCACCACAACGTAGATAAACTACCGTTGCTTAACTCCTAATTAAAACAAATTACCCTTGTTGGGAAATATATATCTTCATCTTTAATCTAAGCCTAATTACATCCATTAGTCTCAATTAGGATAGCTACCGCACCACATTAAAAATGGAACTAGTCGTAAACCAATGTGATCAAAGCACTGCGACGTAGATAAACTGCCGTAGTTTAGGTCCCAATTAAAATAAATCGTTAAATTACCCTTGTTAGAAAACATACATTTTCACCTGTCATTTAAGCCCAATTACATTAGTGGATCTTATTTGAAACTAATATTACAGCCGTTTAAAGTTAGGAATTATAATACACATGTACACTGTTTTAGCTATAGCACTTAAACGGTCTAAAAGAACTTAAATGACGAATTTCGGCCAGAAGGGTTACTTTTACGAAAATATTAATGCAGCATTTTATGAAGTAAATTTTATTCTAAACATAAATGGTTTCCGGTTTATTTTTGATCGGATGAATGGTTTAGGCGCTAGAAGGAAAATCTGTTTTTTGGTCGCGAATTGTGGACTCCATCTTGAAAACATTATATAGGAAAGCTGCACCCTAGCGACGATCGTTAGGGGTGAACCTGACACTCTGTACTTACGAATTTTTCTAGTTTCAGGTTATACCATCTCGTAACCTAGAGCTCTTTTTGAGCTTGGCTGGTAGACTACATCGTATGAATGGTATTTGTAACGAATGTGCAAAATAACCAGATAATCCTTTCAATTACTTATTTATGCAATACCTGTGTTTGGTGAATACATTTTCACATTAGTTAATAAACAAGACACAAAGATATTCACCGGACGTTACTAGAAGTAAATTTTACTTCTCCATGAGCTAAATACAAAATACTACGCTAGCAGTCATTTTTTCAAGATGACAGCTGAGCGATCCTTTCTTCAACACAGTATATCTCCTTAACCACTTCATGTACCAAAAATTTCGTAGTATGCCTTTCTATCTATTGATAATTTAATTTTCTACAACTTCAGTCTCAACACGATTTTTGATAAAATTGATATTTAAGGAGATACAGGCAGAAAACCTTTTTTTTGCGGCCTTTTTGCTTGTTATTTGGCCGCCATCTTGGATTTTCGAGTGCCTAATGGGCTTTTTTGAAACAGTGGGTTTCATTGAGCATATGTGCCAACTTTCATGCTTGTTTCCAAAAGTGAACGATTTTTCACCTAATATGCCCCACTAGATGGCAAAAATACATGGTAAAAGTAAATCAAAATCTGGGAAAAGAAAATAATAAGAAATGTATTGAAGCACAAATTCAACAAAACTTCAAACAAAGTAACTTAAAAGACTTATGTGAAGAATTTTTATTAAATTTTCAAAAACAGAAATTGAATACTAAAAAAAATGAAAAATTAACTAAGGTATTAATATAAAAAAAAATGTAAATAAGACCATGGAAATTCAGAACGCAAATATTTAAGACATTATTTCACTTATTAACAATATGTAGCCAAAGAAATCTAGTGGACATGATGGGTTCCTTCTTGAGCACTGCAATGCCGCAAAAGAAAAAAACAATTGAATTTATTGTAGTACTAATAAATTGTATTATTAAAACTGAAATATGGCCTGATACACTGAAGAAACAAATTATAAGATCGAATTCTAAAAAGGGAGAAAATTCAAATATGAACAATTACAGACCGACTTAACTGCTACCCTGACTTAATAAGATAATTTTTAAAAATATTGCTATTAGAATGGAATGGTTCTTTAATAAATACAAAATCATAAACAAAAATCACTTTGGATATACGTAGAAAAGGTATCGACACCATCAATGAACCTAAAAAAATAATAATATTGTAACAATAGCTTTAAATGATGGAAAATATTTTGGTGCAGTGCTCATTGATTTAAACAAAGCATTTGACAACACTAAAAATAAATCTACTTTTAGAAAAATCTACAAACTGGGTCTAAGGGAGAAAATGTACAGCATTATGAAGAGTACTTCAACAGATTGTAAGTGCAGTGTAAAACTTGGGGAAGAAAAGAAGTTTGAAAGATATTAAATATAGAATCCTGCAGTGTTCTGTATTGGAGACTCTTTTATTTATTGTGTATATAAAATAATGACCGTTTGTACATGTCTTGGAAACGGATAGTACACTTTACGCTAATAATTGTCCTATCCTTGCATGATAATAATAAGAAAATGATTAAACATTTACAATATGACTTTGACAACCTGAGTCTATTTACTACACAACGATTTAATCATAAACAAAGTAAAAACATGCTTTTTACCAATAAAAACATCACATATGCAAGAGATTAAAAAGTATTGTTATATGCGAAGATAAATCGATGGAAGAAACCTCAAGCTGTAATTGTAAACAAAATGAACAGAATACATAGCGTCAAATATCTAGGCCTACAACTAGGTACTAATTGAAAATTTTATAGTCAAATTTAACAATTAATTTGGAAAACCTTACCAACCCTAAAAAAAATCTAAGATATATTAAACGAAAATATAAAAAAAAGTGTTCCAATCTCTGATTATGTCAACTGTTAAATAGGGAATATCAATTCATAGTTTAACCACATAAAACCCTTTAAAAACTAAAAAAAAATAATAAATAAAAAAATAAATAAAAAATACAATCATGTAGGTATTCTTAATGTTAACCAAGCACACAGATATCATATAAGAAAAAACTATTTTAAATTTCAGAATTGGAAAGAAAGAGACGTGTGTTAGAGGTAACAACAAGTGGACCATCGAACCGACGTATAGAAGCTCATATGGTAAAAGAGGAAATACATATATGGTCCCTAGTTACATGAACAAAATACAAATAGGTCTAAAAATTTGGAAAATTACAACCATGTGTAAAAGGAGATCAAAATATGAATTAATAAGAGACATTGGTATTATTAACGTAAGGGAAGTAATAATAGTAATATAACATAACATAATATAACATAATATAACATAGTCAAATTGCTTACACATACAAGTCGTAAGACATCTTGTGTACCCCTATAATGTACAATGTACGAATAAAGCTTATTATTATTATAATTATTATTATTATATTTTATTATTCATAATATCTAACACTTTTTATGCAGCAAATTATTTCAACATAGCAAATACTACACTCAGGAGGATTTAATTTGCTTTTAAGCGTGGTAAATGGACGCTTTAGTAATACTACTAGTATAACTACTAACTAATACCAGTACTAACAGGAACTCGCTAGCTATATAACCTCATGGATTATATAGTATATTTGACTGAAGAAGAGGTAAGGAAAGTTGTCTGATGGAGATGAACTGGTTCATGACTGAAAAAGGAATCCTTGCGAAGTTCCACCTACTCTATATTGGCCAGGAAAGTGTGAGAGCGCTATAACCACTATTATGCTCCAATAGCGGTTATAATGATCTAATTGGTCCTGGACATCATCTCGCACACTTTAGTGATCGGAGACTAGCTGCTTCACATTCTTGGGTATGTTCCTATCCTTTAAAAGACATTTTTCCTTTGTATACATCTGGTAAGGTTTAGTACTGAGGTGGTTCTGATATACAAGCTTTAGTTTGGTTCAGATGACTTAATCATCCCCAAAAAACAATGTGTTTTGAAGTAACCTGAATAAGGAAGGTTATTACCAATTGTTCCAGGAATCTCTTTTGTATTTTTTAGTCCTTTCAGGTTGATTTGTACATTATACTGCGCTGGCAAGACTATCGACTCAATTTCACTATTTATAAAGATAAACTTTTTCGATTCATCATACTCCATGATAAAGAGGCAAAGAACTTATGGGTACCAGTTGTCAACTTTCGTAATTCTATGGGAAATAATGGAATACGATTTGACTCGAGAGAAGACACAATCCGTCTTTATGGGCAGCAATTTTCGTTCTTTATGAGGCAAGTCGAACTTTTTAGATTTTTTAAACCTATCTGCTTCCTTGCATCATGACGAAACAAAAAAGAAATATTAGAATAATGTTTTTTTCTTAGATAAGGTTATTCCGGGATGGTTATTTCTGGGAGGTTACAACTAAGATATTTACATGCTCCAATCTATGTGATCAAGAGAGCATTTCAAGGGCCTGTCTCTTTCCACATGTTCTGGGGTGTGCTAAGGCCATAATTAAAATACGAAGCCTCATATGCCAGAGCTTGTAAAACGTAGCTGAATGCTTAGCAGGTCTGTCTCATATGCCAGACCTGCTACGCATTCACCTACGTTTTACACACTTCAATCAATGTGAGCAATGAGCACGAGAGCATTTCAAGGGTCCATCTCTTTCCGAGTGTTCGCGGGTGATTAGAGGCCATGATTGAAGTCTGGAGCATCTGGCGTATGAGATAGTCCTGCTAATCATTCAGCTATGACATTTTACACACTCCAATCGATGTGACCACGACAACATTTGGAAGGCCCTTCTATTTCCGAATATTCCTGGGCGAGGAGAGGCCGTGATTGAAATCCAAGGCATTTGACGTATGAGACAATTCAGATAATCATTCTGCCACCCTGACCCCCACCAGGCAATAGAGCGGTATAGTTGACAGATTTGTAAATCAAGAGTGTGATATTAAAAAAAAATTAACTAATGCAAACTGTAATAAATTTTCCGATGACAACATTTAAGTGAAAAAGAAAAGCAGTATAAACTGTAAATTACGAACATAATGGTTAAATAAAAAAAAAATATGTTTCCATAAATGACATAGAGACAGGCCGGAGGCTGAGCAAGAATCAACAGAAAAAATGTATAACCAAACTTTAACTAGGCAAATGCAGTTGAGCATACTCGTACAGCATTTACAGTAGTCTTAGTGCATTGAAGCAACGTACTGAACCCCAGGAAAAGTTGCTTCATTCTTTAATAGTGTCTGCCTGTCCGTAGTTTTAAAACCCACTGCCCGATTATTCTGAAATTTTGCATAGGCAGTTCGATGCCTATTTGTAGATTCTTGTTCGCAGTCCCTAAGATACGTCAAGAGATTACGGGGATTTCAAATTCCAACATCAAAATTAATCATGCATCAAGAGTTTTAAATCATATCCACTCTTTATTTTAAAACAAATTAAAACAGTCCGGATGCTATTTCATCCCAGTTGCCCACGGACTGGGCAATGACTCGAAAGAAAAATAAACTTGTATTTTAATTTTCAATGCTAATTTTGGCGTCTTCTTCACAAATTATAGTATAAAACATGAAAATCTTTGTTACTACGATTTGTGAACAACACGCCAAAGGTAGCATTGAAAATTAAAATCCGAGTTTTACTGTAAGCTTTTTAATACAGTAAGCATCATCGTAGGAACAATATAGTAGTGAAGTATGCCAAAATCTAAACACGCTATAAAAAAAAAAATGCCAGTTCCGTGCACTACAATCGATTGTGACAGCATCAAAATAAACCAGGTACAATTATGGAATTAATACAGAAATCAGTACAAAACTAAGAGATTTGACATATAAAACGACGCTAAAGAATCGTGTGCTTGTCATTCAAAAATGGCTAAAGGCCCCTTATAGATAAGGTTTACCATTTTGCTTTGTCTCTTTTTTTGTGTGGCTGTCTGTTAGCCTGTTTTTTTTCTGCATAACTCAAAACATGTACACTGAATCGAATAGAATTTGATAGGAAAAATATTTGATCAAGGCTGAATGACGGTCCAAGGCCCCAAAGCAATTCGAGAGTTTTTCTCTATAATTTGGGATTGCTTGTGTCGATTCGAACAAAGTTTACTAAGAATAGTGTTTGATGTTATGCCTAAGGACGTATATGCATAGTTAGTACTAATGGATAAAAATCCCAAATATTGTCTCAAATGACGTCCAAAACACTATTAATCCCCGTTTTGACCACATAATTATATTATAATTGTGTGAACCGTTTCAAACGTAATTGGGTAATAATATTATTCGAACTTAGGACGAACGATATATATCCATTGTTTTGTACCACTTGACAAAAGTCCAAATGACAAAAAAAAATATTTGGATACCATTTTTAATGGGCCAGAATGGTATACAAAAAAACTTTCGTCTTGTCTCAACTCCATAAGTTGAGACGCTATTAACCAATTCGGAAAATTTAAAGATTTTTTTTATCTTAGGCCTAACGACATGCATGATTTCTTCCAATTTATAGAAATCCAAAAATCGTGTCGCAAAACTGCGTCTAATGGCTTTTTAAATTCCAAACCCAGCATCTATCAGATTGAACTCAAGCTGGTAATAAATAATAATAAGAATTACACTTTTCAAAAACGACTTATTTAAAACTGTGAAAAGTTGACATGGCCTCCGAAAATGGGATAAAAAAAGTGTTTGACTTGTAAACCGTGATCGTAATAAAAACAAGCGGGTTACACATGATCTTCTCAGTGAAATGTTCTTCAAAATGAGAGCCACCTAAAATTTAGCAAACTAATAAAATCGTAGTCTCAGCGTATACTTGCCATAAACTAGTCGTACGCTCTTCATTCAACTTAAACATTTGAGCTAATATTATGACGTGAGTTCGTAATTTACTCTATGGATAAAGAGTTATAAGTCACTTCTTGAATGGATGGAAGGGGATTGTGGCACATCGACATCTTGACCATTGAGAGGATGGTTACAGCCAAGCAAGGTCTACTATTTTCAGAAGTAATAGTCATGTTTATGTAATTTTTTTAATATTACGATTTACAATTTCAGACGAAAAGCTGAATTTCACTGCCAATTTGATTTTGCATCTTATCCAATGGATGAGCACACTTGTTTCATAGAAGTCCAAGGTTAGTATTAAGCCATGTTTAAACAATTTACCTGCAAAACAATTTGTACTAACTTCTTATTGATTGCAATGTGTAGATAGTTGTAGAATTTTAATGTAATTTGACTTCTTTAAAAGAGAAGGTGCAGCTAGGAAAAATTTATGGAGAGGGAAAACAAAGCAACTGAATGAAACTGAATCATTTTATGGTTTATCCATGCTGTATCCAGTTTCGGTGGTTAACTTTTGATCATATTTGTGGGAAAGTCCTCCGGTAGGCAGCGCATGGTTGTTGTCAACGGGCCTTTCAACGTCACGGGCCGTACAAGGTGGTAAAGTAACAGTCGGGAAAATCCCGCGGTTCCTACCATAGTACAATCCCCAGATGTCAGTACTCGTAAAATATGAAGTACAACGTGGATCGTGTAGTGATACCCTGTTAGGAGTATATTAACTGTAGCAATGACTTGAAGAAGGACGGTTTCTTCCCAGTGAATTCAACAAGGCAACAAGCAAGGTCACGCGGCTCTACACACTTCGTGAAAAGGAAGTTTAGGCAGAACAAGTTGTGAAGAATCGAACTCGGGGCATTCCTCCTCAAGGCGTCACTCTCTTACCTTGTACCTAAAGAACATCTACGGGCATTGGGAATGGCTTGAAGTAATACGACATACCAGGGCGAGTTTACAGTCGTTCATAACTTGGGAACAAGTCCAGCTTTGCTGCATTTAAAGTTGCTTCACTGCGTGATAAACTTCATTCCAACGTCTGTTGGCAAGGGATCGATTAGATTCTATCTCCAAATCACTAGTCATTAGTGGAGTTCAGGGTTAGGAGAATAATGATGGCGTCTGGTGGACATCTTTTTTTTTTACAACCGTCACCCAAGAAAACCAGAGAATCATGAGAGAGTGAGTGACGTCATATGGAGGTCACATGGAAATAGTTTTTATTAGTAAACTAAAACGATATCGCTGCTAACAATCTGTCCTGAACAATACATAAAGGATTCAGTTGTTAACATAAATATCTACAGAGTCAACACACGAGGCGACAAAAGATCGTAAATGGTTGTTACAAGCGTAGGTCTGAATACAATAGCCCTGTCTAGGGGCTGACAGCATTGTTACGCCAAGGTAATTGTTGTCTATTTAAATACAACTGTTAATTGCAATCAATGGAAATGGGGAGAAACTGCTGGGGGATGTTCCTCCACAATGTTCTCGAAGAATTTGTATTTAGCAATGTGACACGTTTGTTAAAAAGCATAACTCAATTTGTTTTGGGGGTAAGGTAATGCTTTCTTGCCACCCTACATTGCGCCAATGCCAACAATATTTTCAAACGTGTAAGTTGACATAGGTGTCACTACACATGAATAATAGCAAAGAGTTAGCATTAACTTGTAATTTGTGTAGCTTTATTACTAGCTTCTGTTTTTAGAGAACTTGAGATATATCTGAACATACTAATAAGCCTGGCTTATTTGCATAAGTGGGTTCTGACCCTCCACTAGAAATTGTGGTGCTTACACTTTGTAGGTTAGCAGATTGTGGACATCTTTTAATCATTGCGAGTACTTTTATAACTTACAGTTGTCACATGGTTGGCTGATCACATGTTATTACTATGGCAGTACGGCAATCTATGGCAATGTTATAGCAACACAAGTACGGCACTCTAAATTATGACAGTAAATAGTGTTAGTATCCCTAGCTTTAATGAGAAGGAATACAGCTAGGGATTAGGCTAACCAGCTGCGCCACAAGTGACGACGCGACAGTACAACGGAAGAATAAAAAAAAAAAGAAAAACGTATTGTCTAGCTGGGGAAAAAATATTTTTTACTGTAGACACGTATTTTTTTATTAGTTGCACTATAGCTTTAAGAAATTGTATTTTATTTCATGCTTTCAAAGAAATTAGCCCATACTGTTGTGAAAGCTTCTAGAAACAAAAAACTTACAATAAAGTATGAAAAAGCATGTAGAATACGTTAGCTTTTTTAAAATTGTAGATTCTTTATATTTTTTTCTGTCATCAAGCAGAAACTGACGAAAAAACGTGAACTTTTGTAGACTTGTGACACCATTTTCTTAACAGACCTCGAGATGAACATCAATCAGTGGATTCTATACTTTTATGAATTGGAATCCAAATTTGTTTGTTGTTGTTGATGCTGGAGCATAATAGTTGACCGATCAGCTCTATTTAAAGATGTACCCTCAAATCGTGCTGTGTTGTCAAGCACGCTTGTCGACACTCTCGGCCTACAAAATACATGAAAAACATATAAGATTAACCACAGAAAATCTGTTTTTCCCACGGTCAACAATTCCAAACACATTTTTACCAGTACGGCACAGTTTAAAATGATCAGTTCTGTTTCCGATACAAATAACTAGAACGCTACATTTTTGCTGCCTCGTCACAGCTTAAAATCCAGCTTTCAGTTGGGCTGATGACTAAGAAAGACTTACTACAACGAAGAAAACAGCTTCGCCCATGCTGTGTAAATGCGTTTTAATTTTAAAAAATTACATTTTGATACAAATTTAGTTTTTCGGGCACTTTTCTCACACATTTGGGTCTTCCCGAAACTTCGGTATTGTGTAATGCTCCTGGTTTATGAACAGGTGATTTTATTGCTTTTGTTTACCAACACGCACCATAGCGGGCGCTGTACTTGCTTTTGGTGAGATCTGCCTGCTTGATAGAGGAGGTTCTCAACCTGCTGCTTTGCAAATTTCTTATAACGGGGTGCTGGAATCTTGAAGCTAGGCTCAAGCAAACGCTTTTTAACACTGCTACCTGGCTTCGGCGTGTGCAGTCACCCAGTAGTATCAGATGTTACTACTCTGATTGGTTGTTTGCTTGGCGATTGAACAGCTGATCGCTGTTGACCAATCAACCTGCGTTTCAGATTTGTAACGTGTTTGACTTCCTGATTTCCCCGTACTGAGTGTTTTCCGGCCAAAGAATAACGCTTTTTCGGTTTTGCGTGTTCTTCCTCATTATTCATTTATTAGTCAGTTCTGAATTCGGCGGTTTTAACGACTGAATTAATGAATGCTGGCTTGGACTTGCATTGCTGTGGTGTCACGCAACTGAAGTTCGTCACTGTGTTTACGGATTGTCAAATTATTTTCAGTAAGTACCAAATAAATTTGATGAAGCAGTTTCTGAGTTATTGTGCCAGGTAGCCTGTCCCAGGTATTGTGCCAGGTAACTTATCAGAAGTTTTACTGTAATTATTAAACCAAATGGTATCATTAATTTCGTATTTCACCATTGTAAGGTGTTGCATACTCTGAATTTGTTTTAACTGTTGGTGTTTTGCTATAGCTATGGGATCTGGAAATAGTAGATCCACTTTAGTTTTCACTCACAATTAAAATATAATTTTGCAGCAGTTGCGCGAGTCGTGGCATAAAGTGTCATTACTATCTTGAATTCCCGAGCCATCACGGTGAGCCGCTTTGTCTACTCTGTTAAAATTTCGGACAAAACGTTGACCCAAGGAGCATAATATGGCCCGGTCAGGTGTCACAAATCGTCTAATTTTAGCCAGATTTGGATTTCGGCAGACATCCATTGTGCTATATCATCAGTTGCAAGACACTCTATTAAACCGTATTCTGCAATGGGGGTATTGAAAATTGCAATAACTTTACCTGACGTGGTGGTTTTCATTTTATGCACAAATGGAATTTTGCTGTATGCATCAACCATTATTAGGAACATGTAGTTGTCAATAGGACCTGAGAGTTCAGCATGAAATCTGGCATTTGCTTTCAAAGGCTATTTACACGTATGTTTGGGACCAGCAACGTGTGTTTCCTTGAACTCTTGACAATTTTTGAAAGATTTAACTTTTGTTCAATGTCATCGTCAATTGACGGCCACCAGATTTTTACACTAGCTAAACCTTTCAATTTTTACAATTCCATGATGCGTTATGTGCAAACCATGAAGCATTTGTTGGTAAGGCTGTCGGGATGATGACTCGGTACCCCCAAAACAAAGTATTAGACTCTTAAAGTAATTTCATTCTGGTGAATGAAGTAAGGTTTCAACTCGGCATCATCGCAATTCATGGGCCAGCCATGATGGACATACCAATTCATTTTGCAAACATTTCAGTTCTTGTGACTCTCATCTACCAGGGTTTCATTTAGCACTGGTAAATTAGAAATAGTCTTGAGCCTCGTCCTTCTCAAATTCTCCGACGTCTGGAAGGGGGATCCTCGACAATGCGTCAGCAGTTAAATTTTCTTTTCCAGGTATATGGTAAAAATCGTATGTGTATCCATTCAAAAGGACTGCCCAGTGATGCACCCTTGCTGCAGCTATTTGCAGAATACCTGCTTTAGAGCCATAAATCCACACCAGAGCCTTTTGGTCAGACTGCAGTATGAATTCCTGCCCATATACATATTCATGGAACCTCTTCACTCCCCAGGCCATGGAAAGTTCTTCACGATAAAAATGACTATGTCCCAACTGACAAGAATGACGTTGTAAACGGAAGACATTTTGGAATTTTGCACATAATCTTAGTCATTAATTTTTGGAAAATTCCAGGACTTAAGGCTTCACCTAAACGTACTCTTAGCCACCGGAAAAGCCCTAGTGGCATATGTATAGTCAATGCTGCTTGTGACTCTGGTTCAAGTTCAATTTGCAAAAATGCATCTTTCAGATCAATATGGCTAAAGGTATCACTTCCTGCCAACTCACTGAAACGTTCAGTGTCAGTGAATACAGGACAGTATTCGACTTTGAGCTGGGGGTTTACAGTTGTTTTATAGTCACTAATGACTTGAATTTCGCCAATAGCCTTATGAACCACCACGATCGGAGTCACCCACTCGAAAGTTTCGACTGCTTCTATGATTCCTAGGCCTACAAGACGCCTAGTTTCCTGGTTTACTTTTTCTTTCAAGGCCAAGGAGATGGGGCATACATTTCGGTGTATTGGTTTGGCATTAGCCTAAGTTGAATTTGGGCTTCATAGTTCGAAAATTTCTCAATAACAGGACCAAACCATTCGGGAAAGCCAGCTTCAATTTCCTTAGTGTTTACAGCTGGGTTGTTACCCTTAACTTTCTTAACACTTTTGACTTTAACTCGAAGATCGTAATAAGGGTCATAGTCAATTCTGAAGATCGAACGCCAATCCTTGCCAAACTGGTTGGTTTGTAATGTTTAGAAATCATCGTTTCCAAATATTCGGTTTGCCTATTTACTGTCACTTTTAAGTTTACAGTATACATCACATTCTCTTCCTTCGGTGTTTGAATGAATTGAAAAAGGGCTACATTAAAGTAAGCAATCTGAAAAATATTTGTTGTACCATTCTACTGGAATAACAGTGCCATCACAGACTAAATCTAGTTCCATTTCCAAATCAATGCCGTTTAGACGGACTGGAATATTCCACTTGCATATTTTTCGTGAATTAACGACCAACTTTTATTGGCCATTAACCCCTTGGCAACCAGCAAAAAATTTGAGACTGCAGAGAGCAAACCAGATATGTGCAACACAATGAAATGCTAATGTACAGCTTCACGGATATACTGGATGTACAGTTACAATGCAAGATGAGGGAAATAAAGTGATGGGTATGTCAAGATGAGAGCAACAGAGAGCAACAGAGCAATGGCTGCAGCTACGATAGGGTTGTCGTAGTGGTCCTGTTTGTGTGTGCTCCTGCTACAACAACATTGTCGTAGCTGGTATCCATGGGGTTAAAGGGACTGAAATTTCGTTTTCTCCCTTGCTCATTTCTACAGTGTTGTTTTCTACGATATAGTCGTCACTAGACTAAGACTCGTTTTCGGAACTACTCCTACTTGTTAAGCACTAATTACTTTCATTGTCAGATTCACTGTCAGAATTTATACTGTGTGGTGCACTTTCTTTTTGTAGCTGTATTGGCTTTTACCTTATGATTAGGCGTTGTGCTCTGGTTATTTTTTGAGCATTCTTTAGCTTTAGAAGCTTTAGATAGAACTGCTATTGGGCTTCCTTCAGACAGCTTTAAAGTGCCCTTGAGTGTGGCAACGCCCACAAACGTAGACCTTGTACTTACGCCGACTTTTGGTGTGGCCATTTTTCCGCAGCAAAAACCATTCCTAAAACCAGGCTGTTTCGTTTTCTGAGTGACGTAGTTCATTGTTTTGGAAGCTGAACGAATTTCAGCCTGATCAGCCTCAGCTGATTCAAGCAATAGGGCAAGGGAAACTTAAGCTTTTAAATCAAAGGTTTCCTTGAGCAATTCCCTTTAGATCCGGTCTGAGTGGACCCACCCCCACCAGCTCATCTCTAATCACTTCATTATTGCTATCCTTAATCTTATCAAAACCGTAATGCTTTCTTAATGTTTTTAACAAAGCAATGTATTCATTTAATGTTTCATAGGATTTTTGAACTCTACGAAAATATTTAACTCGTTCAGACGCAACTGACCGGAACGGTTCAATATTGTCTCGTATATATTAACTAATCCTGCATATGTTAAAGCATTGGGCAATCTAGACAAGATAATATTGAGTATATCCCGCTCGCTATCGTGGTGGAAGGCAGAGGAGTGGGGTATATTCGACCTAGTGTAGTATAATCACCCGATTATACACCGGGGCATAATCGGGGTGGTTATACCACCGTACCTTTTCGCAGTGCGCATGCGCAACTTACCAAGCTAAGCTTAAAACAGACGCCAACTGGTAGTTAACGACCGTGGCTTTTGACTCGCATATATACCAGCCAGAAAACTCGACATATTCGTTACGATTGTCGTATTTTAACATCACTGTATACTTTTTTAGGCTAGTATCTTATAATTTTACTTCGGCGATCTATTGGCATAAATAATTTTAATTTTTACCGTATAAGGCTTTTAGTTTTTCGATCCCATGGTAATTATTAGCAAACGATAAAAAATTAGTACAGAAACACACACAACGCAATCTCTCGGCGGATTTCAGCAATGCGTGGTTGATGCGGCGTATTTAACGGGAGAAATCAGCCGACAGCAGCAACGCCTATAACTTCTCGTTGGAGACAAATAATTTTATGAACTGAGAGTCTGATAAGCAAATAAAACGTAGCATAACATTATAAATATTAATGAACACAAAGAATGTTTAGTCTTTTTGGTATTATTTATTTTGAATTGGGATATACTCCAGTAAAACAGCCCTCTAGCTTTTGTGGATAATACGGCTAAAAATGTTTTCGCACTCATCCTGTAACCAGACTAAAACTAACTCATGCTAATTAATTTGAAATAATTGCAAAATAATTAGCATTCGTTACTTTTAATGTCAGGTTACAGGCTTCGTGCGAAAACAGTAGCCGTATTATCCACAAAAGCTCTAGGGCTATTACTACTGATTATCCTATCGAACATAGTTTGGCCGACAGATGCCGTTAATACGTCTATTGTATCGGCATCAGCTATTTTTTAAGCTCTAAAAACATAATCAATACTAGTAGAATACTTCTCCCTCGAATTCGTTTCCGGATTGAACTCTGTGTAGAACCCAGACCGTTTTCATGACATATTTGAATCAAAATCGCTACTATTTATAGGATTATTATTAATATGTGTTAGCTGCATTTGCGACTCAACATCCACGTTTACAACAGGGACGGACACTAGTGGTGGTACATTATAAACATCCGTCACTGGCACACATTTGCCTTCAAAAAGAAACTAATCTTAATAAAATAAACTTTACTTTTAACAATTCTATCGAAACGCTTTTGAAATCACTCGAGACTAAAAAAAATTACTCAACAACAAAGCCTAGTTTTTAACATGCCTATGCTAATAATTTTACGAGGCTTTTAAACACTGTTTTACTAATCAACGCTTCACAAGCGGTTTTCAAACAAAACAACACTGTAGGCCTACGCAAGTATGCAAGACGACCAAATTTCATTTTAAACACTTCTGAAAAAACCGCATAGCCAGCCATGATAAGGGCATGACACCATCGCATTACCAAAGCCTAATTTAGTTGCGTTTATTCCTGGTTTTTCTGCTTTATAGTACTGGCGATGAAAACCATGCCAACGCATCAGGTTAGACACTACAATTGAACAAATTATGCGTGAGTAATGTAATTGCTCCTCTTGTTCTAGTGATAAGGTACCAATTTTAACCATAATTATCAGTACCACACAATGGTTCACCACTCAAGCAACTACTAATTTTGAACATTTATATTAATAAATTCCCCAACTACGGTAGTAATTCTATTGCCAAAAAGAACTACTAACTCACTACAAACTCGGAGCACTGAAGTTATAGCTGAAGTTGTAGAATTTACGGTTAATCTTAATTTTAAACTAATCTAGGTTCCTCTCGTCGCCATCTGTGATATATTTGAACATACTAATACACCTGGCTTATTGGCATAAGTGGGTTCTAACCCTAGACTAGAAATTGAGGTGCTTACACAATCACAATGTAGGCTAGCAGACTGTGGTCATCTTTTAATCATTGCAAGCTCTTTTATAACCTACAGTAGTCACATGGTTAACTGATCACAAGTTATTACTATGTCGGTGTATAGTATGGCAATCTACGACAATGTTATAGCAACACAAGTATGGCACTCTAACCTATGGCAGTAAGTAGTGTTAGTATCCCTAGCTTCAATGAGAAGGATTACAGCTAGGGATTAGGCTAACCTGCCGTACCACAAGTGACGACATGACAGAGCTAATAAGGTTTTAGAGAACCAATAAGTAACTATTAATTCCTAATTTATCTTTTAATACAATTTTCAGCCATGAACTACAAAGCTTCTGTCATACTAAGCCATCAGTCCCCTGTAAGAGAACTTATGAGTGGTGCATCTCCACCTCAATTCGTTGTAAGTGGTTTTAATGCAAGTGCTTGTTCTCGAAAAGACGGAACTTCCGAATGTAAGTATAACATGTATTAGGACATAACCTATTGATAAGAGTTTAAATTATGACGTAATGCAGTGACAAGACTATAAAGCCGGTCGAATTCGTTACGAAAAATAACGAAAGTAGACGTTGAACGTTAAATGGTAAAACCATGTGTCATAAAAAGTGAAGGTGACCGTCAATATCAACAACTTTGTTGGTAATACGATTACGGTTTTCGTACGAAATCTGCAAGTCAAACTAAAACTAATAACCGCTAAATGTTACTAAATTCCAATCCGAAGACCGGACTGTGAGGTATTTCATTTCAAATTATCCACCAAAAGTTAGTTACTTTTAGTCAAGTTTTAAACTGCGACAACCTTTCCAGCTATGTGCATAGCCGAAGGAGCACCTTTGATTTCAAATGCCTAAACGCTGTCAGTTTTCTAATGATTTCCACTCATGCTTTTTACGTGAAGGGAACTGAGATCAATTAAATTTCGTATTTTTTTTTAGGATAGCGCTCTTTTCTTCCTTCCTGCTATGAAACGGGATTCGACAGAAGTAAATTCGTACATTGCGTAATTTGTGATATTCTTTTATTCATGA
>JAHWFP010173579.1:0-16881 GCA_023313725.1 Lithobius niger | reverse complement strand
GCATTGTGCCTTGTGAATAATCGTCCACTTCCTTAGCGACCTTACAATAGTAATTCTGGCGTGTGTCTAGATTAGATCTGAGCGAATAGATGTAGAGACCAGCATAGGCTAGTAATGTAAAGTAGTCACGGACTTCATGTTCATTGTTGTACGCCAGACATATTGTTCATGTTTTGATGTAAAATATTATTAATATTGATTAATAACTCTGAAAACTTCCTAACAAGCAAAGCTTAAACACTAACTAACTGCACAATTTTAATTTTCTGCACCGCACAGAACATTTTATTTGAGCTCCCCCTTAGCTAGGAAAATATCACTTTTCTTTCAACAAGAAAACCCTAATATGTGTCACTGTGGATTTTTTTTTTGTGTGAAAAAATAACAATGAGACGAAGAAGCCCGAAACTCCTTGGGACCAGAAATCTTTGAACACCAGACAACACAGGTTTCATTCTTTTTGTCGCATTGTGATGCCTCAGAACAGCCAAAGTGCCTCAGCTGTAAAAGACGCAAGTTTAGTATAGTCGCCAGCAAATACACATTTTTCTTGATACGGCGGACCTTTACGTTAACGCTGAATCTTAGCTGGCGTGTGGCTTAATCAGTCACAGCGTGTATTTCAATTAATGTAAAAAATGTTGAAACTTAAAATAACGAATGTATGCTCCATTGAAAAAAATGGCTACAATTTTATAAGAACCGGAACTAGGAAAAAATAACGTTAGGTATCACTTACGCCGGTCATGATGCAGAGTTTGGACACAGGCTAATCAAGTGGGAAGGGGGGAGTGGGACAGGGGCCAGGGCCCCGGGTTCCATAGGTTTGGACCCTCCGGGGCCCTCACAGTACGAGTCTCCCGAGCAGTTGAGTTAGGACATGAAAAATAGGGGGAAATGCTTATCACGTGGGTAAATGCGTAAAAAAAAAGTCATCAAAATTTTCTTGACGGGCTTTATTATGGCACAAATTTATGAAAAAAAAAAGTCATCAAAATTTGCATGAAACGACGCCAAACTCATTACGGAAAAGAGCAAGGACAGTGCCATACTCCCGGGCGAATAATATTCATCACTTCTGAAACTGAAAGTGAAATCTTAGACCAAATAATGTGTACTAATTCTTTCTAGAAACAATCGCATGCGCAGTACATGACCATGCATTTATTTTAGTGCCTATAACACTACCTAAAACTTACTACAACTTATAGTTAGCCTGTTTAGTTGTCTTTCAAACAAAAAGCGAAACTGAACGTATCTGTCGTATCGTACAGGTCGCTAGTTTCCACATCCTCTTCCCCCGTTCACTCTCTGCCCGCCCCCCCCCCCTCCCCTCAGATAACCTCATTCTTTCTTTAATTTCATTCTTAATTCCTCAGCAATTTAGAAAAAAAATTTCAACGATAATTTTTGTGTAATGTGTTTGTTGAGGAAGTATGAGGAACTTTGAAAAAAACGCGAAAAAAAACACATTTTTAAAAAGTTAGTATGCTTCTTATTTTTTTTCCCCCTTCAGCCCTTCAGGTTTGGAGGGGGGGAGCAACTTTGATATTCTGCCTCAGGGCCGCATGGGGCTCTACTGCTCTCACTCTTTATATAATTATATACTTCCTTCTCAATCTCTCCCTTCCTCTCTATCTTCCCCATCCCCCCTCCCTCCCTCTCTCCCTCCCCCACCCCACCTCCCTCCCTCTCTCCCTCCCTCTTTCCTTTCCTCCCTCCATCCCTCTTTCTCACACTATCCGTTCCTCTCCCTCTCTCTCCTTCCCTCTCTCCCTCCTTTTCTGTCTTTTACCTTCATTAGTAGAAAGGCTTGGTCTGGAATTTGTATACGAACTAATTTTGATATCATTATGCCACTAAGTGCCACTGAAATGTCAGCCTTTTGAAAAGATTTATTTTTTATTAATGGCATTACACGATCCACGGTAATTGCCGTTTATTTGTATTGTGGAGTCTCCCTTGGCGAAGGGCACGGATATTGCGGACGGTGTACAAGACGAGACACCTTGCGAAAACGAAAGTTACAAACAAATAGAAAAAGAAATATTGCAGAGAAGCTATGTAAATTCCATAGACCATAATCTGTCAGCGTGACTGAGCTAAATCCAGCGCTCGGTCAACTTAAATCTATAGTTCCAATCGAAGTCCATTCCACATGGGGACGATATTTTTTTCTTTGGAATGAAAAATTCTCCCAATCGGCGGCAGAAAAAATGGCCTGGGTGAGGGGTACGTCCATCTGAAATAAGTGCGAAGGAAAAATAAGGGTGAAGGACCCCGCTAGGGATGGCACGATACAAAAAATTTGTTATCTCGATAAATCATTTTGAGGCTGGAATAACCAATTTAAGTTTGTTTTTATGCAATATTATCGAATTAGCGATTATCGTGCCACCCCTGGAACCCGTCAACTTTACGGTATTCAAGCTAACCTTGCAAACGTGGTAGCAATTAAGAGCAGCCAGGAATAAATATTTACGTGAATTAAATACTTTGTTTAAAAGCACCTCTGTCAGCCGTTGTAATTGAGGGTCGCTTCAAACTTTTTTTTTTTGTACATGATTTGTCTTGTTCGTTGGGGAGACAATTATTATTTTTTTTTTCCATTTTTCAATCTTTGTTTTGCTTGCTGTCACTTCTACTTTAATTTCACTTTTTTTTGCAGGGAGTGGACATTTTGGCTTTTCCAGAATACGGGATAACGACCTTTGGGGTATATGAAGTTGAAAAGCCAACTAGAGAAACTTTCAGTCGTTCAGCTCAGGATGTTCCAGACCCTAAAGCGCTGGAATGGAACCCATGTTTAGAACCAGAAAAGTTTCAGAACAAAAGCACTCAGGTAAAAAAACCATTCAGACATAATTGGATATTCGATGAGAAACAGATAGTGTTAACTATGCTGTTAGCTGATTGTGGAAAACAACGGTAAATTCAAATTGAATACTGGAAAAAAAGCAAGCTTTTGTATCCGACTCACAACAAAACATGCAACAAATGTACTCAGTGGCGTAACTAGGGTTTTGTACTGAGGGGGCGACATTAGCAATTTAGCTGAATGGTGTGGAGGGAGAAATCAACTGCAGCACTGAGCTCCCCCAGCGGGGCCCAGAAGCTTTTACTATTTTCTGGTATTTTCTAGCATTACTAGTGACGTTGGAAAAATCAGTTTTGCTAACTGCAATGTACGCCTAAAAAAATTAGTAATGGAAATCTTTCTCTTTTTGGTAACTTATTTTTTCAACACTCCGGATGCTTTTTTAGAAATGTTGGTAATTTTAAGCAAACTATAGAGTTCGTAATTGTCTTACTGTTTATCTTTTCTAATTTTCCTGATGTCAATACATTTGACTTGACCTGTAAATTAAAGAGGCATTCCAGTTCAGAGCAAAAAACACTTGTCTGTTACAATCCTTTACTTTTTGAACAGTTGTAAACTCACAATAAATTAAGTTCAGTTAAAATGAATTGATTTATCAATTAATGAACTATTTCTTATTTCGCCATTTGGTACCTTGTTATTTTAAGGATTTAAGGGAGAAACAGTAGAAGTATAGTATAGCTAAGATGAAAGTTGCGCCCTCGACCTCGAAATACAGCCATCTAGTGGTAAATAATTGTACTCAAATGCTATTGTTCTAATTCTATCTCAAATTTGAATGTAATTCCGTGGACAATGGCTCAGTATTTTTTTCTTTTTTTTGAGTGTCTAAAAAAAATCAAAAATATAAATGCAAAAAGTGACTTAGCCCTTTTGCCGAATGAACCTTCAAAATCTATAGAGGGGGGTCAATCGCCCCCCTGCCCCCCCCCCCCCCCCCCTTAATTACGCCACTGAATGTACTTTACAACTAAATCATATCATATTGTATCTTCCAACTGCTGGTTGACGGCTCTGTTTAACTCCTTCCGGGAGTGTATTCCAGGAATTAAAGGGCAATTACATCCATTTTGACATGCATGCTTTACTTTTGGATCAATTACACAATAACTGAACACAAGAATTGCTGTAAGAATACGTTACGTACCTCCGATTCAACAATTTAATTACGGCGTCATCAAACACGACACGGAGATCGCCATTGTTTTGCTGGAACGCGCAGAAATTAATGCCGACAGATGTCACTTTTCGATTTCGACACGCAGCCGAATGAGATAGCTGTATTGACTGTGAGGAGCTCAAACGTCTGACGGCCTTAGCTGCCATTACACTGCCGGCCAACTAAGGCCGTCAGACGCTTGAGCCCTCACAGCCAATAGAGCTATCTCAATCGGCGGCGGTTCGAAATCGAAGAGTGACATCAGTCGGCTTTAATTTCTGCGCGTTCCAGCAAAACAATGGCGATCTCCGTGTCGTGTTTTGATGATGCAGTTATTAAATTGTTGAATCGGAGGTACGTAACGTATTCTTACCGCAGTTCTTGTGTTTAATTGGCTGTTGCAGACATTGAGCCTTAGGGCTTCGGGCAGATGACCAGGAGTGGTTAACGCTCGTTAAACCCTTTGTGTTTAATTATTGTGTAAGTGATCCAAAAGTCAAACATGCATGTCAAAATGGATGTAATTGCCCTTTAAGTAATAGTTACAGCCATATTTTTACAACAGTGGGTCGCGATAAGTGATTTATTGTACACTTTTTACGTCCAAAGGAAGCAGCGTATCCGAGGACGTAAAAACTGCACAATAAATCACTTATACCGACCCATTCTTGAAAAAGTATGGTTATAACTGTTTTGTTACCATAACAACGTCAGTTTTTATGGAGGTAAATGAACGAATCCGGCGTACATTTTATAGGCGGATTTGATCATTTTTAACGGAGCCTTGAGCCAACATGGATCAGTCCATTGTTTAGCATTGTTGCACAATGATGTGCTCCCTCGTCCTTGAATCAATTCAATTTGGTTTATTTCCGAGCCGTGACCCAAAGTCTATAATTCTATATAAGTCTGCAATTTAGTGTTTATTTTTTAGTGTGTGCAGGATGCATGGCTACGGGCCGTTAGCCTCAATAAAATTCCATTCCATTCCCAAAGTCATGCGCCCGGTGCTAAAAATACAAACTACAAAACTACAAACTATACAGCAATGCAACAATGCATACTTAATTAATGTTTGCACGCCTAAAGTCAAACAGTAATGCTTGTGCCCTAATTGTTGGATAGAGAGGAATTGTCTGTTTTTTTTTTATCGAGCCTTGCGTCTGCGGCCTTGCAGTGCTGGAAACACCGGTTCTCGTCAGATCACCGAAGTTAAGCAGCATTGGCCCCGATTGGTACTTGGGTGGGTGACCTCCTGAGAATCCATTCCGGGTGTTGCAGACATAGGGCCTTAGGGCTTCGTCGGGCAGATGACCGGGTGCGGTTAACGCTCGCTAAAATCCTTTGACCCTTTTGGCCTTGCGTAGCTATTTAATAGCTATTTTCTTTAAAACTTTTTTTGAAACTTGAGCCATACATTACGTTGAGCAAGAAAAACTAGTCGCGCAATAAAAATAAAGTGGACTTGTGATTTACAGCAGGGGCCATAAAGGGGAACGTCAAATTCCCCACCCTCCTCCGAAATAAATATTTATAGTGTCAATGAAAAGGTATCAAATTTTAACCTTTGCAATTTGCCCTCATTTATGAACAAACATCCTTCGTAGCATCCGGGAGTCCAGTGAAGACCAGTGTGCGACCATTTAGACGCGAAAATTTCCCTGGATGCTACGACGGGTGTTTGTTTATATTTTTTCCAATGCAGTTTCATTTCTGTTCATTGCGGCCATTTTTTATTCGTAGTAACGCTTTGTGAATAGCCGGGTGCTACGACGGGTGTTTGTTCATATTTTCTCTTACTTATTACCCATACAATTTCAACTTATCGCTCTAAGCGGTCCTGGAACACGGCGAGTAATCGCAGTGTCCCTCTTTACTTAGACCCTTACGTTGCCCATACTAATACTGTCAATACCTCGAGATCCACTAGTTTTACAGGCCTCGAGAGCCGCCTATAACTCCAGCAAAGTTAGCTGGGCATCGGACTCTGGGGTCTAGGCCAAAGGCAGACCGAAGGAGCCAGCCCGTTAGGGGTCGGGGGGAGTAAGGGGAGAGTCATATACGTGCGAGAAGTTCCCATTGAAGGCTTCCGCCATTGCAATCCCCTTCAAATCCCTCCCAGCAGTATCACGGACCCACTCCACTGACGTGCGGGGGTCTGGTGCTGAATTAGGTCCCAAACTGAGGACGGGGAGACCCCCGTGGCAATTTTCTTACGCAAACACGCTCCAAAAGATTGCTTCTCATGTCTCAAAGTGAGATGAGTTTCAGACACATACCACCGCTCAGCCGAGGAGTGGTGCCGAAATTTGGTCCCATGCCCTCCTCCGATCACACACTGCCCTTCTGCATACCCCCTTCCACCATTGCGGTTTCACCTTCCCCTGAATTCTTTCCCTGATCCTATCATTCCTCGCACTTTTGCCAGCCCAATGCGCAACCCAAGGGCCAAAGCTGCCAGCAGCGACAACTGGGCGAGTTGACATGCAAACTATCATAGAACGACCCGCAGTATGCGGAAGTGATCGCTACCTCTCAAATCCCCAGAAACCTGGAAGGCAAAGTGGTGTGCGATTCCCACATTGCTTAAGTAGAAAGCCAGGACCGATTAGTGCATCACCTCCCCATACCTCCTTCCCAAGGTCGTTGACCCATCCCGAACAACCTCTAACTGTTGACTTTCCAAAGACTCCACAATAACTCTCCCTGCCGTATCACACTTTTGACCTCACCAAAGCTAATGATGGGCGTTGAAGTCGGCACCCAGGATCAAAGACCTGGGCAGCGAGTCCAACCAGGCATTCCACTCTGCCCGTGAGATGGACCCCGTGACGTGCATGAACCTTAACCTTAGCCCCTTCCCCCTCACCCACCAGGCATTTCAAAAACATTTGTGTACTGTGAAAATTCCTACTGAAACCACACATGTGTATGAGACTGTATGAAACTGAAAGTTTATACAGGGTAGGCAGTACAAAAAAATGGCAAAACTTAAAGTTCTTTACAAAAAAGTAAAACTAGGGACCAATTTTATGGAGCCAAATTCCAATTCTGAGTTCGAAAGACTGGGTCCCATTTTCGAAATTTAGAAACAACAACTTGAAAAATATTTTTGACTTTCCTTCAATGTGCTCCCAATGCTGCACAAAATTTCTACGTTTGCGTGGGGCATTGTGACTACATCAAAAGAAAGTAGGGAGGTTTTCTACTTATTTTTTCTAAAACTTCCAAAGATATGAACCACTTTTTTTTTGGCTTCAGAACTGGACTTTTTTGATCCCCAAAATTGGTATCTAGTATACTTTATTTTAGAGAACTCCGGAAAATAAAATGTTTGAAAAACAGACTTCACGTTGTGCGGTTTTTTTTAGGTCACTCTGTTTATGTTGGGTAACCTATTTGGCTACTGATTCATTTATAGAACCGGTATACAGTTTACAATCCTGTAGGAATTTAAGGCTACCTTCATATGTGTCAGCAATGAAAGGGTATAGCCTAAATGCAAAGGTAGATAGCATTCATCAACACAACATAAAAGTCAGTATCTCTAGATCCAGAAACAAATGGTTTCAATTATGTTTGGGGCGATAACTTAAGAGGCATCGTCTGACCGTGGAAACCCTAAGACTTTCCCCCTGTCACCTCAGTTTTCCTTTGTACATAAGAATATCGAGTTACTGACCCCTACATATGATTGAGAATGGTTAGTTTCTGGTTATACGTATATCGAAATTTGTTGGTATTATGAATGTAATCCTATTTTGAGATTTATGGTTCTCATGTTAATATTGGCTACCTCTCTATATTGTGGAGTTCAAAAACCTCCTTTATATCTTCCTGGAGAACCTACTTTTTGTAAAAGAAAAATAATTTTGTTAACTTATACCTTCGTATTCATGGACATAATCAGCACAGACACAGAGATTCCAAAACAAAATGGCTTGAATTGGTTTACCTGGTTTACCCATGAAATTAGTTAGGTAAAAACATTCTAAAAATTTCGTTTATGCTGTTTCTTCATTAGTAACTATTACCCACTGGAGTTTTGAACGTTGTTCCATTGGCACAGCTGATGGAATAGATGCTTGAGAATTTTTTGAAGCAGAAGTGTTTCCTTTAAAAATCTTTATATGGAGTGTTCTTTTCGTTAGTTTTTAACGCTTTATTGCTGAAATTCTCCGCCAATATTTACGTTTCATCTTCAATAGATACTTCATGAAATCAGCTGCGCAGCTCGTAACAATTCGGTTGCCATCTTGGTAAACCTGTTGAGCAGAGAAGCGTGTTCTTCTTCAGATGACCCCAAGTGTCCTACAGATGGCCATTACCTTTACAACACCAACATCATCTTTGGTAAAAATGGCAGCCTGGTGTACCGTTACCACAAATATAATTTGTTTGGCGAAGATCTCCTTAATGTACCTGAGGTAAGTGATCCAGGCTTGCTTGCCAAGCTTCTCAAACTCCATTGATCCATAATTCAATTTAGAAGACATATAAATTTCACATTCAAGAAGTTAGTAAAACATCTCAATCTTGCACACCAATGTAATTCAGGGTATATCACTGAATAAAAAATAAACTGGCCAACGATTGTGGATCGACTGTCTTCCTTGATTGTAAGAAATCAACTGTTAACAATTTTTATTATGCTGTAAATCATCACAACAGTACCTACTTCGGTATTCATGTATTATTTTTGTTTCAGCCTGAATACAACGTCGTGGACCTGGGTTTTGCAAAGATTGCGTCAATCGTGTGTTTCGACATCTTTTACAAAGAACCTTCTGTGGACTTAGTAGAAAAACATGGCATTCGAAATATCATCTTTTCTGCGGCGTGGGGCGACGAACTTCCATTCTACACTTCGCCTCAAACCATGGCTCAGTTTGCTCACGGGGTGGGAGCTAACATTTTAGCAACCAATATGTATTACCCAGAAAGTAAGTACAAATAAGTATGATGGTAATAGTGTTCTTAATTATTTCTGTACCAATTTATTTCAAGATGCAGGGCTAATTGGTCCGTTTGTACATATGTTATTGACATCCCTTTACAGAAAAAATGGGTTAGGAAAAAAGGAATATCTAGTAGACAAACGAAATAAGAATAAAACGGATAGGACACGTTTTTTCAAATTTCATCATCTAGTTAAATTATTCCATTGTTTCTCTTGTCACACTTGTGTAGGATATTGCCGGCTTTCCGGGGACTGAGAGCAACAATATCGAAGCCTGCAGGGCCGAGCCATTCTTGCTTTCAGTACGAGAGATGGGCATATTAATGCGATAGACCCTCTAGTCACGGCCCTTGGTGTCACTCCACATTCTGATGCTGGTGTTCGTTCTCTGCACAGGACGGTTGGTTTCTGTAATGCAACCCGGCGTCTAGTGTAACATTTCTGGCTCGTTCCCCTTCCTCGTTCCCCATGCTCCCCTTGGTTCCATTTTGGAGCGTATGTCCAGTTAAGGTTCAATAGGGTGAGCAGGTGATAAAGGTTGTGCTGTTTGTTCGGCTTAGGTGTTAAGTAGGTTAGGAGTAGTTTTTAAGTTAGAGCGTATGGATTTGTGTGCCTGTAAGCTCTGAAATAAAGAAAAGTAAAGTAAAGAGATGGGTAATATGTATATATATATATTTGGCTTAGGAGCAGACTTAATGAGGTAATAGGTGTTTATTAAGGCAGCAGCCCGAAGCTACGCGCCCTTCCAAACAAAAGAAAACTACATCACAACCACAAACAACTAAACAACCAAACCCTGCACACACACAAAGCTGAGGTTGATTTATTATTAGGTTGATTGATTTATTCAGGAACCTCGGCCTTACGCCATGCGCTCCTTTACAAATAATAACTACAACAGAAATTACAGTCTAAAACAAAAACTCCGTACTCCACTACACAACCCGTGCCATACAGTAATCAAAGAGTGAAGCCCTCTCCAGACAGAAGAAAATTTCGTGCGAAGCGATGCGTAACTACGTGCCAACAAGGTCAAATTGCTGCAATCATATGGTTGGTGTTGCGTTTAAGAACCAATACTGAAGTTTTTTTTTACACTGTACTGCGTCGCCACGCAGCGCGAGCAGCCAGTCTGGTTAGGGCTTGAAACAAGGAGAGGAACAAAGCTGAGGTTGATTGATTGATTTTATTACCTCAAGCCTCGGCCTTACCACGCGCTCGGTTACAGAAAACCAAATACAACTACTCACAGCGGGATACCATATTACCTAGGTACAGAGGAGATCCCGCGCTGCTCAACCACGGAACAAATTGGGACAAGGAGTGCACGGCGAGGCCAGAAAACAAAAAGAAACAGAATGGTACAGAAATAAAACAGAAAAGGTGCCGAAAAGGAACAGAAAATAAACAGTGATGGAACCAAAAAGGGGCAATTGAGGAGGGCACACGCGAGGCAGAATCTGGGAGAACTGCTACACACCAATGCCAGACCGGATGACATAGGGATCATAATTAAACAAAGAAAGCATCAATAATGCTGGCTAAAGCTGGCTAAGCAGGTTTGGTTTGGTTTATTTCTGTGAGCCTCGGCCTTACACCATGCGCCCAAATATAGAAATCCTAATCACAACAATCTCGAAAAATACACACCAAACATTAAGTCACTCAAAGCCACACATCAAAACACTGTAGACTGGATTGGAAGATTGGGAAGGTAACTGAGTTAGTGGTAGAAACAGAGTTATACCTAAACACCTGATCGTCCAACGAAGGAGGCTACTGCTCTTAACCCGTGCAGCGACCCGGTGGATGCCTGGAAAGAGAGAAGGTCACTCAAAGCGTGTGGTGTGCGAATGTGCCTAGCAGAACCAAGATGGTGACGGAACAGAGTCGGACACGCCAGGAGAAGGTGCTCCGGGGACTGGTCCGAAAGACCGCAACATGGACACGCTGCAGATGCGACCCAGCCCATCCTATGACGGTGGCTGGCTAATCAGCTGTACCCTGGAACAATCACCAAGAGGGCGAGCGGGTTCATTCTTGGCACGGTAGCAAAGAAAAAGGGCGAGCTGCCGACGATGAGAACGGATATGCGCTCTAACAATTAAAAACAAACACAATATTGCTTCAATAACGCTGACTATTAGAGCCGAGTTAAAATTTCCAAAGTTGGTTGAGTAACAATCGCTGCATGATTGGGGGGAGGGATTCAAACCACACGATGGGAGAATACGCGGGGAAGCGGGGCAGGGAACGCGGGAGGCGACAGAGTTTACCGGGGGGCTGCAGGTGGGTATCGGACCACAATGGGAAATGTGAATGGGAGCTCGAAGAGGGGAGGGTTCGCCATTTGTTTTCGTTTTATGCTCCCCAGTAAAGTATTTTGCTCACACATGCGGGAATCAGCTAGAGCGGCGTAACCGGGGAACAGCTAGTCCTATTTATCACCCGATTTCACGATTACATCACTGTAGCATGTGATGGTATGAACAAGCATTATTGTTCAATTTTTATTTTAATTGTTGACCGATTTTGAACTTGGGCTATCGGCAAGAAAAGGGAAATGAGACTCTGCATTGTTGAGAGCTGTTAGCAGATGCATGATGGGATGTATGCGAACTGGGATCTGCTCAGTACCACTGTCTGTGTCATCACTCTCCCTTGAATCGAACCTGTTAATCCATGAATTTCTGGAAAAGTAAATTTTGAGATATAAAAAAAAGCAATAAAAGGAAACATGGATGCCATTTTCATGTCAGTAAAAAAAGGGGGGGGGGAAATGTTACTAATAACTAATTGATTAATGTTATTAACCAGTTTAAAAATATCTTTTAAATGGATCTACTTTCGAAGATTTTTGTGTGTGCGTGTTTTGTTTGTCGGAATCGAAGTTATGGTAAGGCTAGGTCTTCGAACCGATTCTGAAAGGTTTTAAATGTGTTTTTGGTGTTGTGTGTCCCTCGAGGATTTTTGTCTTCTGCTCGGGTCGGACCATCTTGTCCTACACCCCCAGTCGGTAGTTTGAGGGTGTGTCACATCATCTGCTTTTGAGAGAACCCCTGCAGATAGAATGGAGTCTATCCGGGTGCTGCATCTGCCGGTCTATAAGGGGGACATGATAGAGCTACAAGACTGCTCTTGTCTGCTACCAGCTACAAATTCCTTTTACTAAAGATAATCGTGGCGGGGAACATCACAATGAGTGTAGTCTAATTTTTTTCAGCCGTGTTGACTGAACAGGACAATATTAATTCATTATAAAATCAGCTCTTTTCAATAACCGGTAGGATTATTGTTTCCATTTACAGCAAATATTTGTCTGAGAGAATCGAAGTTATGGTTATGCTAGATCTTGTGACTTCACACTGATTGGCTGTATACATGCGGTTAACTGGCAAGTACATTTCAAAGGATGAATCATCAATAGCATCATATAAGTAGCAGGCTTAACTAGGGGTGTGTCGGGAAGGTGCACACCCCCCAATTTAGCATACACAGCACCCTCCCTAAATGCAAGAGACATTGCAACTAAACTAAGTCAACTTGCCCCTCACAACATATTGCCAAGGCCTTTAGCAGTATCTAGAAGGCAGTGATGCTGCAGTACTACAATAACTAAATATAAAAATATCTCTGTGCGACCGTTTTCTCTTTTGCCACTGTTGTGCAATTCTTTAAAGCACTCCATTTAACAGCACTTTGCTTAAATACACCAGCAATGACGAATGCTTTCAGCCGCTCATTTTGAGCAATACTGCAGTGGCGCATAACCAAGTTGTGTGCAGAGGTATGCAATGTACACCATGTCCTCTAACTTTCATATCTTGCCTCTTTTCACCTTGCCCTTTCTGTAATGCCTTGGCAATTGGCATCGTTTATCTTGTGCACTGTTGGGAGGGGGCTCTCTGGTAGTACTCCCCCCTGCTAATCCAAGGTTTGGAAGACAACGTCTGCTAACAGAAGGTATTGAGACCAACGTGACACAAGACGGTGTCCATCCTATCTAGCTGTAGTGCCGCTCTTGCAACAATGCGTATTAAGGGCAGAAAAGGAAGGCGTGCGTTATCAGGGCATTGGTGCCATCTAGGGGCACATATCGACAGGCTCCCAATCTCCCTCAAACCAGCTGCCGGTCGCCCAATTCTCTCATTTGTGGTACAGTTCTAGGGCTTTGGTTCCAAAGTTCACGAACTTCTTAGAGCTACTAAAAACTTATATACATTGAATTGATACGATTGGAAATGATGTACATTGATACACTGTTTTGGTTCCATTTGAGTCTCAGAATTTAGTCACGAGGCCTCCATGGATGGTGGAACTTATCCCATGTGTGGTTGAGAATCGTCGCAGCACTGGGAAATGTGTAATGGCCATAGTTCGGTGTTTACACTTAGATCACAGCTCAGCGTTGGATGGTCACTTTCACACTTTGCTCTAGCCGTGCTCTCTGCAGGTAGTGAGGGATTGACTTCCGGAAAAACTCTGACTCGCAAAATTACTGTGAGAATGAACAGAGGGTTAAGAAGGGAAGCAGTTAATCACTTTTCTTTGTCACACATCCCATCTCTCCTCCATGTGTAAAACAAAAAGGAGTCATGTTGATTACACAGGCCTATTTGTTTCTTGTGGGCAACCTGTGCCTTGCCACTCACTATGTTGAACAGTTCTTTGCATTCCTCATGCTGTAGGTATTGAACGAAGGAAGGAGTGACACTCACGTGTCCCCAGATTGCTTTGATGCTGAGGTATTTATTCCCATTCCCATTTTGGCGAGTCGCGAATGGTGTGCGCTTCCTTGTAAGAGCCACTGAAATCGTCCAGGTGAGAGGGCGGTTTCGTCTTCCATCTTGGTCTGTTGATGGATTCATGGGACAAGTTGTCTGCAGGTGAGTTCCTGAAATCTTCGTCCGAATTGGATAGGTTTTCATCGACCTGGTGTGGGTGCCATTCTGGGTAGCTGCCAGAGCTCGTGTTCGCCAAGTCTGTTGACTCTTCATCACTCAACTCTGCGTCCCTGTCTTGTGATTCAGTGGATGGTGCAGACTCCATGCCTTCATTGTCGGCAGGCTGCTCGTTGGTTTTTTGGTGGGGCAATGTAGGGTTGTGATCTCGGTCGGGTTGACTGGTACTTTCCATTGTTGTTGGATGCCAGTAGGGTTCAAAGTCGACAATTTTATAGATTGCAGTGTCATATTTGTCTTTGACGTTGGTCAGGCGATATTCGAATATTCGTTTGCTAAGAGCATATTCAAATAGGATATACTCCCCATTCGAATAATCGGAAAAAAAAGTTGTGTGAAGGCCTATCTTTAAGTTACCGTATTTTGAGCTGGTTTTTGAGTTTTCCCATGAGTTGGGTTTTTGCGTCCCAGCCAGTCCCCACTACGTTTTCTTCCCTTCCCTTCCTATAGTGAAGTACTCTATAGTACTCTATAGTGGGAATTGTTCATGCATATTAGATTGCACACTTGCAAGTGGACAGAGGGGAGGAGAATGGAGATGCACACTGTAGTTCTCTCCAAAACATTTAGGAACTTTAAAGAATAGGGAAGTCAACCTGGGCCATTGCAGCTAGTAGACAGATGACGTCAACTTCAGCGTCATACATTGAAAGGAAACACACCTCGGTGAATCATGGTCATTCCGGTATTTGACAACACTGTGTCGGCCACTCGCTTAACGTTTGTTTACAAAACGTTTGCAATTCTGTGACGGTGTCAGGCACTTTTTTCAGCTATATTGCGTATGCCCTTGCCAGGTACCTTGCCTAGTAGACTAAATCAAACTTTTGGGTATATTGTGTATGTCTTGCCAATACACTAAACAAAATTTTGGTATTTAGTGAAAAACAGATTTTCTTTGAGGGGGGGGGGGTGGAAAGGTGGAAAGCGGGCTAAAACATGGTAAAAAGGTTTTGAACCAATATTAGAAAATTTTCTGTCTTAATATTCGAATAAGTTTTTCCCTGTGCATCTGAGCCCTAGTTGGTAGTAGGGGTCCCCACGTCTCCGTGTGGCTTTGAAAAAACCCTCAGGCATTCTTTGAAGGTCCAATTTTTCCCTTGGTTGCATTCGACTGAAGGTGGTAAGTTGTCGCCCTGTTTTGCTGGATGCGTGATAGTTTGAGCAGGCCGTCAAAGATCTTCGAGACGAATACAGGGCCATTATCAGACACAGTGCTGCGTGGGGTTCCGAATCATGTGAAGATTTTCTTCAGGAGTTTTCTGGCTATAGTTTTGATGTTGCGTTTCACGTTGGATCTAGCCACAGGTCCTTTGTGAAGCAGCCCAGCATTACTAGTACGTGGTAATGGGTAATAGGAGGAAGGGGCCTGACAAAATCAATGTCGAGGACGTGTAGCACATTGCTCGTCATGACTGGTTGCATGTTACCAGCTTTCTTTGTTTGGACTACTTTCGTAAGATGGCACATGATATAAGGTACCGTTTATAATCAGCCCTAGCCTATGCATTGTTTTGGTTACCCCGAGGTGATCGGCTTTCTCATACCCATGGTATTGGTGTAAGCATGGCCGTAGGAAGCGGTACGGCTGGTGCGGCATTTGCCATACGACTTTTCGGCACACAAGTTTTTAAAATACCATATATATCCAAACACACACAACGCGTCTGCTGTCGTCAAACTTTTGAAGCGGCCCTGTAAGACGCGCGTGGCTATCCTGCCGAGCTTTGATGAGCAGCATCTTTCCCAGCGTAAACCATGGAGCTTATTATTATACTATGACGTAGTGTGATAGTCTACAAGTCCATGCATAAACTTCTTTCCCTGCACCCTGCGAAGGACAATGAGCTTGATTGACCAAGAGAAGGGGGTTTGGGGAAAAAAGAAGTATAAGAAATGCTAAAGTAAGCTTCAGCAAGTAGTCAACACCAAACTTTGGGGGAAAAAAAACAACAGAGCAGCCAGCCGATTATACCTTTCTCAAAAGTAAGTTTTGTAAGTCATTATAACGGAATAGGAATCATCGCCTACACACACAAGGGGGAGGAGGGGAGACGAATTACTTATGACATGCTATGTACATAAGATAAGGTTCTAAAATGAACTGACGTAAATAAAAAAAATAAATCACAAGGTAAAGGGTAAACGAAGCAAGCAGTCTGCATTAAAGACTGGCCTTGTGAAGATACAAGAAACACTAACCTGAGAAAGAAAGAAAAGCCAACTACCCCTACCGGGACTCAAACACGGAACCTCCCACCGACCTCACGTAAATTGGATACACTAACAGCTTATATAAACACAAAAATTTGCCCTTTTCCGATCAAAATCGTGCACTTAACAGCACAAAGTAGCTTCGTGACCGAAATTGGAGGGGGGGGGGGGGGGGCGGAAAGGCACCAACTAAAAATTCACTGTCGGTCAGGAAAATTCACCCCAGTCGGTGGCGCGAACTATAAAAGCAAAAAAAAAAGTCCACAAAAATTCTCCGCCCCAGCACCACCCCCCACCATAAATTCCTAGATCCGCTCCTGCTGTAGTCCACATTTTAACTAAAAAAGTAAACCTTAAACATTTGTTTAAAACATAGCCTCCAGAGCCAGATAAGACACTACAGTACCAGAAATTGTTTCAACTTCCATGGTTCTGCCTGGGACCCTGCTGTAGGAACTTCACAGTGCTCCCCCAGACCCCTAGCTGATTGGGTTAGGCCGTACCACTTTTAATTTGCTTCCTACGGCCCTGGGTGTAAGGATGTATGGCACAATGTTGCTGGAACATAAAGTCTCCAGGTCAATTGTGGTAGTCCCCCGTGTGGGCAACCTTATTCTTACGTATCAACTTCCTTCAAATCTCTTTGACTTCTCTTCCCTATGTTATACCGAAACTTCAGCTTCAGTCATGGTCGTCTCAAGCTCAG